>JAQQRZ010000092.1:0-13459 GCA_028455615.1 Lasioglossum zephyrum
GTATTATTTCATTTAATATAATATAGTGAATATGTAATTAAGACTAATACACACGACTTTCTAGATCGACGAGTACTGAGTACGTTCTCAATTCTTGAACTCACTTTATTCGAAATTTTTATTTAAATACAATTCTTGCCCGACTGTGACGTATTAACGTCATTAACGTATTAACGTCAAATAATTAAAAAAATATATTTTTAATAGCCAACAGAATTGTCGTCCACAAGTGGTTGAGTTCTCAGTAGAATGGTCGGTTAAGGATCAGACGAGGTTCCAGGCGATCAAATTTCAGGGACGAGAACGTTGTCGAAGCTCCGTGTGCGGAACTGTTGGGGACCGGTTCGTCGACTTCGGGGACGATTAGGGTCGGTAATCCTGATCGCCGGGCGCATCGAAATCTTATCAGCGCTGACTTCGGAGGAGAAACTCGAGCAAGAGCCTCGACGCTATGGAGGGACGGTTCTGTCTTTGGGCGATTCGTGTAATAAATTTCCGTAACAACTCGTGCCGGTAGTTCGGAGGAAGTGCCCGGGAGCTTAGGTTTCGGGCCGTTTCCGGTTAATTAAAGAGAATTTATTAACCTGCGGCGATGCCGGCCGAGCATCGACAATGTCACTTGAACCCGGCTTCTTCGGATCCAGGATCGAGATATCTTCGATCATCCTGTATCAGCCCTCTCCAGTCACTATCTTCGACTATGAACATATCTCGCGAACTGCTAACTTTCCACATAACATTTCCAATAAAATCAAAATTATCACTCGCCGGAGGATCTCTATGCAAAATCAAATTTCCTTCCTTTTTTCTAACGGTTTTGATACGTTGAAGACGTCTGAACCGACACTGTACTTCTCGATACAAACTCAATCTTTATCTGTTTTTCATTAAACAATTCACGAACATCACTGAGACATTAACAAATCAGTAGAAAAAATCCAATAACAAAATACGTCATAGTTCTCCAGCAAAAACTCCATCACAATAATTGAAAGTACACCACAGTGTAGTCATTAATCGCCCACCAAAAGCTCAATCTTAATTTCTTTCTCATTAAAAAATTCGTAAACATCACTGACAAATTAACAAATCAATACAAAAAATTTACATAAGAAAATAGTTCGTAATTCTCCAGCAAAGAATTCCCAATGTCAACAATAAAATTGATCGTCACACTTTAATGTTCATCCCCTTAAATCGCGTCAACTGGAAAAAACAGTACCCCATGGAATTATGGGCAAACACTATCAAACTGATGGCCCCCGCAGCCAATTTCCGGCACATTCCGCTTCCGACGTAGGAAAATCGTTTTATTTTCAAAAACGTTGCGCGTGAAACGAGCAATTGCCCGAGCTACGCGAAGTAAACGCATTCGTCTTTTTAATTGCGCTCGATGATTGAACTTCCCCGTCAGGCTCATGATCGTAGAATTCGTTAATTTCGATTGCCCGTTCTTTCGTTCGATTCCCGATTCGACTCTAAACACCATTATGCCGCGATTTTCCGAGCACCCAGCTGTTCTAATGCACCTGTTCGCTCGGGAGCAATTTCGTGTTTCATTTCCTGCATTGCATGCACTTTTTTTCGAATTGATGTTTTCGATCGACGATAAACCATGGCATTTTGCACGATTTGAATCAGTAACGAGATTTTTAATTTTGGTAGTGATAGGTTTAAGTGGACAACGAAAGCTTGAGTTTTTCGAGGGACTTCTTCTAAAATCATTGTCCTTTTACACGTTCATTGATCCGGTTATGCATACAAACATCTGATGTATATTTTGATATTATCTTTCGTCAGTTATCTCTCAACAGTTTTTTTCTTGACGTTTCGATTCTCACTATGCGAATCTTATAGTTTTTCGCGCTGATTCCGAATCTGGCCTTAATTTTTCTCCTGGACGCACAGTTTTCGAGAAAATTGAGTTTGAAAAAAAACATAGTTTTCGACTTTGAACAAAGATTGTGTTGTTATTATAAAAGATAAAAATAAATAAATGAATATTTTTTATAATAACATCACAAATCTTTGTTCAAAGTTGAAAAATATGTTTTTTTCATCAAACTCAAATTTCTCGAAAACTGTCCGTCCAAGGAAAAAATTAAGGCCAGATTCGTAATCAGCGCGAAAAACTCTATAAGAATCGCATAGTGAGAATCGAAACGTTTTTGGATGTTGCACCGTGTTATGTACCAAGAGAATTCCTGTCGGTGAACATGAATCAAGAAGTCGCACTTGAAATCGAAACCGGTTATTCGAGGCACTCGGATCGCGAGGCATCGATTACCATCGAAAACTACAGCTAAAGTTCGCGATGCAGACGCGCAATCTGCATCCAGGAAACACGACACAAACGGACCAATTCACACCCACCTTGCGAAGTGCCCCGATGTTGGTCCGTCTCGTGCAGGACTTCAATTAATTAATTTCGAACGATCCTGAGAGCAAGTACTCGTTTTGCCCTTCAAACTTTCGAAACGATCCCGTCGCGTCAGCGAAATGTTCCTGGGCAAATTTAAAACTTCCCTTGAAAGGCTACGCCCAATGTCTTACTTACAAGGGAACAACGTTCCATAGCCTCATTTAGAGTGATCAACAACACTGAAATTAAACTCCGCACTCGCAAATTTTAAAAATGCAAAAAACAATTCAACTATCTAAACTGAATATTTAAATCGGTAGTTTTATTGACGTTTAGCCAGGGAACTTCTATATAAAATTTTAAGACTGCTTGTAATATCTGTAGAAAAATATTTACTAATTTCTATTTGTTCGAAATTGTCAAGGAAACGTGTCTTAAACCAATTACTAGGAACGATTACGTAAAATTTTTCGAATCTCGACGAAAACTTTTAGGATTGTTGATTTTAGATCAGTTCGAACATAGATATCTCCAAACTAAATTACCATAAATTAATTCGTAAATATTAAGAAATTAAAAATGGTGTCCCCCGATAATGTTCAACTCGTAAAGTTTAGAGTTGGTGATTTCAGATTACATCCTAGTGAAACATGGGTACATTTAATCTCGGAAAGGGATTTCGAAGCTGACACTTTCCCGGCGATTTACATATGTATACGTAGTTACTACATCCCTGAAATTACGTCAACAGGTTATTTAACTCGTAACAAAGGATGCTGGGAAACATGCAAGCGTAATTCAAAGGGCCAACTTGCACGCAAAACCAACAATTGATGCTCACGTAAACTCTGTGACCTATTCCACCTTCGCCCTTTGAAGTTTACGCCACGCATTAATATTGTATATACTACAGACACATAATGTATCACTGGTATCTATCGCCTGATTTTCATAATTTAATGTGCCTCCGTGGATGACTATTGCCCGCTATTGTTCACGTTATACGTTACAAATTAACCATTTCATAGTATCGAGTGCGACAATTCATAATTCATTACTCACTGTTAAATTCGTTATTCATTTACCATTAACATTTCAACACGCTAATATAGTATTCAATTCTAGTCGTACTAGTACATAAGTGGACTAATCAATAATTCATTCTTTACTGGTCAATTCATTATTTAGTTCATATATTATTCTATAATAGTCAATACTAGGATTCAAAACTATTTGTCAAATGTATAAATCAGAATGCACTATTCGCATTCATGATTTATGTTCAGTTAATATTAATTTGCCTTGGCATGCTAATATATTATTCAGCAAATACCATTTATTCTAAACAGCAAAATAATGAAATAAGTGTATCGAAATCAATGATTCCATAGCCACTGTTGAATATGTTTTGTTACAACAAAATTCATCGATAACAATGTATTATTCGAGAAGTCAAGATAAGAATAGATTCAAAATTAGATCGAGCAATGCATTGACCGCTCCAAGCACATATCAATCGAGGCCTCATCGTCAAAGGACTACAATGTCGAATCCCTGATGCAGAAGTGCAAACAACATTCGAATCCATCAGCTTGGTCCACCTACCTTGACGTTCCCGTACTTCCAAGTAAACAGGACGACAGCTGGCAAACAGGCGATGACGCAGCATTCCAGGATCAAGATCGCCGTCCTCATCAGCCAATTCAAGGACACGACGCACGGCGAATCGTCCTCACAGGACTCGCAGCCCTCGGCACAAGGAAGACACTCGAAAACATTCTCCATATCGTACTGGCTCTCCTCGCCCTGCAATTACAACCACGCAAACATTGGCGTAATAATCAAGAGTTGAAGTCATAAGGTTCCCTACTCCCAATGTTCCGTCGCGTAGGAACAGGACACGCGGTTCTTTCGAACAATATGTAAGAGTCATAAAAGATCCGAGTAACCGTGGCCCATGCGGGCCGCAGTAGGGTACCGTGCGCCGGTCAGGGGCACAGTTTATGATTACAGTGCGGACGTGACTTCAGGCTATTTTTTGAGATTTAGCGGAACTTTCTGTTTTATGGTGATTTATTAGGGACTTCGTATTTTAGCTAAAGGTCTCAATAGCCATTGACGTACTGTAATACATGTGCAGACCAAGTGCGAAGGATTAAGGACCTTAGGTAGGCAACGAGGGCTCAAGGCGAGGGTACCTCCAAAAACTGGCCAGTTTCCCTCACCTTGTCGCCTCTTGAAGGGCGTGCGTTAGTTTTAAAAACAAATATGATTGGTTTGCGGAAGTATCCGCCTACGATGCGAAAAGGTATAAAGCAACGCAGCGAGGAAGCAACGGAGTTGTCGTTGTGACGCGAACGAAAGATTGAAATAAACTGAGTTTCCTTTAAGCCCGACGCTGTATTATTTCTTCGGACATCCTTACAAATATTTATGATGCGTACGTGACTAGGAATCTTCCTCGAAGAATCAGTCAATTAGAGGGTCTTCCGGTGACCATTCTAGACATTGCCAGATGTCTATTTTTTGTATATATTAATTTTACAGTCATAAATCCGGTCTCGGAAAAAGGTCCTGTTTCGGCCGATACGTACGGTGTCGAGTGACGGAACGTCTCTTTCACGAATCGTCTCTCTCTTTCTCAGAAACAGGCCTCCTTCAGAGCCATAGGAAAGAGAGCTTTTCTTAAGGACGCTGATTGGTAACTGCAACTTTCGGCAGGAATTCAAACGCAGACAGTTCTCTTCTAGCTTTCGGACAAGCGATATTGTTGAATCCGCGAATAGACAAATACAACACACCGGCCGTTGTCTTGTCGATCTAAGTATTAGTCTCAAGACTTAATAAGGCAGGACCTGCTAGAATTTCCTTAGTGACGAGGAGTCCACTAGCAGGTCCGGGACGAAACGCTTCTTTTAATGTATTCCTTTTCGAACCGATCAATGATTGTCTTGCTATCACTTAATCCATTGAACTGGCTACCCAATATTAATTTGGCGGGTAGTGTAACAATCTTGCGATTGCATTCTCGTGTCGACGTGTCCGCAGCTTAAAATCGGGCTCAAGCCTTACAACCTTGAGTGGAATACGTCCGCGCGTCACCTGAGAGTGTCCTCGGAAAAACACGACAAAACACCCAGGACTGGTAGATCTAGTAGGACATTGAAGAGGGGCCAGATGATCGCTATCCTCACTTCCAGCCTTGTTAGACCTTCAAGGCCAAGAACAGGTGTGGCAACGAGTCATCCCCCCTTTCTAGTTGAATGCGGATAGTGGACTGTCGAGGGCGGGGGTTTAATGATAAGTGTGTCAAAAAGAGACCGGAAAGGGCCCTGAGCGGTGGTGGTTTAGTGGGTATAGGCGGTAAAATGCATGAAAGCTAAGAACAGGAGTGGAGAGAAAACGAGTTGTACTCCCCGTTGAATACGGAAAGTAAACCAACGAGGGGTTTTAGCCTCGTTTAAAAAGGAGGAGGAAAAGGTCCTTCCTTATCGAAGGCCCTGGGCGTTGGGGGTTTAGTTGGTATTGCGGTAGACTGTGTTCTAGCCAATGACAATCGCCCTAATTCCATCTGAGGGGGTAGCCGAGTCTAACACTACCCTCCCCAATCGTCATCGAAGGGGGGTGTCCTTAAGAGGATTCCCCCACCGCCCTTAAACAAAAAAAGCGGTAAATGCATTAGGCAATGATAATCCCCCCAATTCCATCTGAGGGGGGAGCCCACACTACTCCTCTCCAACTACCATCGGAGAAGGGTATGCGTAAGAGGATTCCCCCACCACACTTAAACAAAAAAAGCCTTGTTAGATCTAGTAGAGACGTTGGAGAGGGGATAGCTAGAAGCCTCAAATGTCTGATATCCTCACTCCTAACCCTAGCAATATCCTAGTAGCAGCGTTGTAGCTGAGATAGCGGAGGTCTGGGACTTGCTATTCCCGCTCTAAGTTTTAGAAGACCATTTCTTTAAAATTTGTAACACAGGGGACTTACAATCCCGTCTCCTCTTTTCACCCAGCAAAAATGGTCGTAGGGTCCCGCTTTCGCATTATCCACCTACAACCATTCTGACTCATCATTGCCGGGCAGAAACTTCTCCGAGGATGTATTCAATTCCGATAAAATCTTAGCAGACCTGGTAGCCTCGATGGATAGGGGATACATTGATTTTTCACTGCTGGAAGGATAAAGTCCTGAAGTACGCAATTTATCTACTGAATATAATTTCAACAGTTTCATTAATTTTTGACGAAAACAAATAAGAGACATCCGGAGGGTTCTCCAGAGAACAGGACACCTGTGAGAAACTACAATAGCCTGAGCAGAATGGCAGCAGGTGAAAGCGAGCCCTTCAAGGGCCGAACGTTGAGCCAATCTAAACCGACTATACTCACGCCAGTTTAGGCAGTACAAGGACCTTAGTTATTGTCTTGGGTATGAGTGGGTAGATTTGATGGGCTAAGCCAAGTTCCCCTAAGCTTCTTACTTTTCATTGTTCGGAATCGTACGCGTTCGGACCGCGGCGTGGCGACGTCCCAGAATAATCGCATAAGCTCGGATCATTTATCAAGTTTCGATGCTGTTAATCCTATACCGTGCTCGTAATTCAGGCTGTCCGCTGGCCGGTTCATTAATGTCCAACGCTGAAGCCCCATTAAAAGGAATATTGGCCCGGAAACAAATTTCCTCCACCATCAGCTTCATCCCCCAACCCCTTCTCGATAGCCTACTCTGTCTCTTTCTCGCTCTCGCTCTCTGTCTCGTGACCAGTTATAACGGACTAACGATGCAGGACAACTTATCCTGCGACCGGGGTATTATAGTTCTCCAGGGAAATCCCGGTGACTACAAATCACGACGTCGTAAATCGTATTCACGATCGGGACTTAAGTTCCAACGGATTTATCGTTCGCACAAATCACGGTAGCGGGCGTTATGGTTTAGGATATTAGAGGCGAAGAACCACGCCTACGACGGCAGGAACAATCGTTCCTAACTTGTACGCGTCACCGGGATCCCAGAGAAATTTTCTGGGAAATTATTTTTCATCCACGGACCCAGGCTATTCCCTGTTTTAACATGCCGAGTGGGTTGGAAAATATAAAATCCAAATGAATCCTCCGATGGCGGGCCATTTTTATAAATGCGCAGTCGATGTAGTTCGTGAATATTTACAGCGTTGCGTACGTTTCGAAATCCATTTATCAAGGTACTGTTCATTGAGCTGGCAATGAACATTTTTTTCGAGCAATCGAGCAATGAAATAACGAGTTTTATTTTCTGGGTCGACATGGACCCGTTCAGTGAGACCCTACTAATCAGTCGAACAAGTAGTATAGATCAGTCGTAGAAGTCAGTATGTAATCAAACAAGTAGTGTAGGTCAATGCTTGATGACACAAGTAGCATAAATCAATGTCTAGTGTGGGAAGTAGTATAGGCCGGTAGCATTGACCTAGTAAAAAAATAGTATAAGTCAGTATCTAGTCCAACAACTGTGTATAGATCAAACAAGTGGTATAGATCAATATATAGTGAAACAAGTTGTACAAGTCAGTGGTGTAAGTCATTATCGAATCCACCCAGTAAGCGATTAAAAAATTAAAATTGCAAAAATTGCAGATGAAAATAATGGTATAATTCAAGCAACAAGCCGTGTATATAAACAAGAATGGCTGCCGTTAAACTTTCCCATTACCTGCAGAACAAATCCCCAGGAAGATTCGCCATTGAAACAATCAGCATCAGCAATCGCACGTCGCAGCATCGTTTACAGCCGTTCTCGTAACAATGGCCGCCGGTTTCTCCGACCACGTAGCGTCACTTCATTGCCCCATTTCTTGTCGCCGGTGTGCCGGCGCGCATGCTGTCCGGTTAATTGCTCGGCCTTCCATCAATCACCGAAAAAGCCTGCGCGGACCTGGTGACTCGCACTTGCTAAATTTCGCGAAACGATCGAACAGCCGCCTCCTTTCCGAACAGCTCCACCGGAGCATTTCCCTAACCGATTTACTTCGTTTCCGCGCCATCGGAGCAGCCTATTTTTTTTTCAAGACGTCGATCGCAGCATCCATGAATCAACGGTTACGCGACAACCGACTTCTTCGATCATTCTTTCCAACGTGGCCCGTTCGCATTTCTGCTCCGGCTTTTTCCGCTCGGTTTCACGGCCGGTTTTGTAGCTTCAGCTGCGTTCGGTCGCACGTACCGCAACAGTGATTTCTCACTGTTACGATTTCTCGTCCGACTGTGGGGATTCTAATCGGAAGGCAATCAGCGCCGGTCGAAATGTCTCGGTCCAATCAGAAATGACAAGCCGCGTCCCACGGAAGATATAACATCGAGCCAATATCGATGATCCTACTGGCGATCCGATGGAAATTGCATGCCACCACGGCGACGCATTTGCCGGATCGTGGAACCGCTGTATAGCGTTCGCAACGTCACTTCGATCGTCCGGAATAACAGTCGCCGCTCTCCGTGTCGCAATGGTTCACCATCGATCACTGTTCTTTCGGATTACGAGCCACTGCTGCAGTCGGGCGCACGCGACACGGAATTAGATTGCATCGAAGACGAAGGTCGCTTTTTCTCGAGATCAGCGGCGTTGCGACAGTCTCGCGTTTCTGTTCGGGAAAGGATTTCGATAGGACATTTGAGGGTGAGTTTTGATAGGATGATTGCTGATGGAGATGTTACACTTGGTAGGGTGGTTTCTATTGGGTGCTCAATGCATGTTGAAATCCGATGTTTGGTTTAGTCGATGCCCATTTGCAATGTTTGTTTTGGAGAGCGATGATTGCTGTGGCTGAATTGAACATTTGTTCTATTTACCTGGTCATGCGCCGACCTGTACTACTTCCTTCATTGCACATGGATTTGTACTACTTGCTTGGTTAGATGTTGGCCCATAATATTCCTTTTATTAGGCTCGTACTTCTTGTCTGGCCAATTGTCTAGACGTGTTACTCACCTGACTAAATATTTATTACTGGCCTGATCAAGCGTCTGGATTTACTACTTGTCTGATAAAAACGTTGACATGTACTGCTTGTCTGACAAAAACGTTGACATGTACTACTTGTCTGATAAAAACGTTGACATGTACTGCTTGTCTGACAAAAACGTTACATGTACTACTTGTCTGATAAAAACGTTGACATGTACTGCTTGTCTGATCAATTATTTAGCTGTACAACTTGTCTGACAAAACATTGGCATGTAATCCTTGTGAGGCCAATTATTTAGCCGTACGGCTTGTCCGACAAAACGTTGGCATGTACTCGTTGCCTGGCAAATACATTGAAATGTACTACTCGTATGGCCAATTATTTAGATGTACTATTCTTCTGGCCAGTCGCCTAGATGTGCTACTCGCCTGACCAAGCGTGTAACTGTACTGCAGTTTGACCAATCATCTGGCTCTACTACTTGCCCGACAAATCCTCGACATTTACCATTCGCCTAGCCAATAATTTAGCTGTACTACACGCCTAGCCGAGCATCTGGACACACTCCTCTTCAGGCCAATCGTTTACCTGCACTCCTCGTCCGACGAATCGTTTATCCACGCTACTCTCCCGACCAACCGTCAACTTCCACCACTTGCCCCGCCAAAAATATCGACGTACCACTTATCTCGACAGACGAACCACCCCGAATTCCATCAGCCCCGAACTACCTGTTGTCCCATCCGACAATTCAAAGATAGGCATGTTCCCTCTCGCTAAACATGAGCGACGCATTTTCTCCGCTAATGGCCACCTGGGAAATTTCTGCTTTCATCGCGGGTCCCGATGAAAATTGAACCCAGGCCAGGGTTTTGATCGATCCTGTCGGACACCAGCCGAAACCTATGTATCCAATCGCGTCACAGAGCACTTCGCCATCAGCTGGCGGTGTGCGGTATTCGTTTCCGTTCTACCTGTTCATACTATTCGATTCCCCCTGCCATCCAGCTATTTCTCCTTTACAAGAGTGGGAAAGGTGTGGGAGGGGGAGAGGGCAGACCACGTTTATCGTTCATGGTAGCGTTACATGCACGCTCACGCACGGGACTCGAAAACACTGTCGGGTTCGATAGGAAAGTAATGGAAATTTCTACCAGCCGCCGGCGGAGCCAACGGGGATCAGTAAAAGCTAGAAGAGTACAGCGCAGAGTATGGATCGTAAGAGAAAGAGAGAATCGAGAGGATTGTGTGATCTGTAAATGAGAATTCCGACCTATCCCCATCGAATAGAATTTCCAAAGAGGGGATGATTGGTAAATAAATGAAACGATCCAACCCACACACACACACCGGCTTTTCCACCTAGCACCTAGCGTTACACTCGATTGCGACTCTGGATCGCAATTAACGAAAAATTGTCCATTTGGGACCAATGTGTACTACCTGTTTTAATTAAACGCCTCCCGGGTTTTCGGTGTGTCGCGACCAGAGAGTTCGAAACGTGTTAGCCAGTGCTCGGACACGATTCGCAAGGTATGCGAACCGGAAACAGCGCAAGATGCTGCGGAATATGGAGATCATGATCACGCTAAGTTCCACCGGTGTCAGAGTAACCTGCATGAGACACAAACTACACCAAATGTCGGCAAACTGCTCGCCAGACACACTTGCCGAGCTCCTTTGGGAGACATCGCAACAGACTATGACTCGAATCCGTAATGAAAAGCGCGGTGGCGGGCAGACCGCGGAATATGCTCTTATCTGCTGCTGTTCGTACCCCTTGCCTTCGGCGAGCACTCGGGTAACATTATTTTTCGGACGATCTGTGGCCCCGTGATGCAGTTTTGTGAATAAAAGCGGAGGGTCTTGCACAGAGGATTTCTCATGATTTTCTGGATGGGAATTTTTGACGATTTTCTGTCTGAAATACAGTCTGCTCCGGAAGAGCGTGTCGGCGATATTTTCGAAATCAGTCACCCAATGAAGAGAACATAAGGATTATGTAAACAAACGCAGAGATGTCTTTAGTACGCTTTGACTAGATATTTGTCGTTTTTTGTAAAAACAAAACTTTTTAAAAACCACGCTTATATTAAAATGCACTAAAAAGGAGAAAATCATTTTTTAAAATATTACAGTATGTTATCCATATAAGTCCCCAGCACGGGTCCGCCGAGGGACATTTACGCGCCAGGGACAAGTTTTCTTACTCAAATTTCTTACTTCCTTATTTTCCATTATTTTTTTATGAGACTTCGATTACCATATTTGTGGCATTTTTGTGATAAAAATCATACCAAATGTGGTATAATTCCGATGATATTTACTTGTGTAATAGACAATTAAAGTTTCAGGCGCAAGGAAGAAAAGCCTTTCAAATGTGCCGGCTACTGTGACTCTCTGCGTCTATTTCTTACCCGTACGCTATCCTTCCTCGTGCCCGAAAATTTAATTGTCCATTACACAAGTAAATATTATCGGAATTACATCATATTTGGTATGATTTTTATTAGAAAAATGTTACAAATATGGCCATCGAAGTCCCATCAAAAAATAATGAAAAATAAAGAAGTCAAAAATTCGGAGCCGCTTGATGTCATACTTCTCGACGGCCAAGGCCTCTCCAGTTTCGTGGACCCTCAAAGGGGTATACCTCGCAGTAGTGGGGGATAGATCTGGGACATTTACAGGTCTTATTTTTGGGACATTTATGGACAAAATACTTCAGTGACTATAAATAAAAGCGTGGAGCGCTAAACTATAGTAACGTATTCTTTGTGAGCGCTCCACGCTTCCACAATCATAATAAATCTGATAGTTAACGAGATATTATCTCAATTTGAATAAGTACATATGGAAAATTATTTCCATAATATCTCGTTAACTATTAGATTTATGATATATGAAGGTAAATACTTTTTTACGCAGAATTTTGTGCTCCATCCGAGTTCGAGCAAAAATATTGGGCATTCTATTTAAAAAACTAAAGGTGAGCTTCATATGTCCTTTACGCGTCCACTTACAGAAAAGCTACTAACTACAGATTAATCCCCCCCCCCCTCCCCCTCTGAAATCAAGCAAATTCCAAGTTATTTAATATATAAACCCTTGCAAATTTCCCTTTAGAATAAATCCACGTTAAAACAATACATTTCAGTCATATAGTCGATATATTCGAACTTCGGTTTCATACTCAGTTCAATGCGATTAATCAAGAATAAATACGATCTTTATACATCATTATAAATGATCCTGACCTAACCTCGAGGTTATGTTACCAAACAAGCTTGAATTACACGAATATTTATGAAGAGAAAATTTCGTTCGATCATTTTCCACGCAAAATCAAATGTTATTCATTTCATGTCGAATCAATGTCCTCCTTGAAACCACAATATAAAAATAAATAAATGAAATATTCAGGAAATATGTAACTGATAATATTAAAAGAATTTATGCGCAAAAGTACCATAACGAAGGAGCGGATTTTGTGTGGCAAAAGTTTCTAAATCCAATAGATCGTCAAATTCAAACGTCAATTTCTAGAATCAGAATTGGGCACTCAGAAGTGACCCATTCATTTTTGTTAAGTAAAAAAGAAAACATGGTCTGCCGTATATGTAAAGTACCAGTTAATAAAAATCACCTTATACTGGAATGCAAAAAATATGAAAATGAAAGGAAAAATGCTAAACTGCCTGGATCATTACCCATTCTGTTAGGTTCTGAGGAACACATTGTCGGCCTTGCCCAATATATCAAAGATACTAAGATATACAAAATATTGTAAGAAAATGTACCGTGTTGCTAATGACCTTTGATGTTAAAGCAACATTAAAATAAATAAATTTAAAAAAAGAATTATTTGCGTTAAACCATCCCATACGTTACACTTCAATAAGGATTAAGATCAGCACTGGAACTATACAGGGTGTCAATTAAGTCCCGGGACGGCTGAATATCTCGAAAACAAAGCGTTGTATAAAAAAATGTTGAATACAAAAGTTATAGGGTTTAAAAAGATCTATTTTATGATATTAGCAGTTTGACCTTGAGTTGCGTCATAAAGATCAGGTCAAGGTCACAATGATTTTTTTAAATGGTTACCCCCATTTTTTATTGTATATTCTTGTAGCTTATCTCGAGAGCTT
>JAQQRZ010000093.1:0-13447 GCA_028455615.1 Lasioglossum zephyrum
AATAATAAATAAAACGAATTGAAATAACCACAATCCGTACAATATTTCAATTACCAAACAGGTTGTAAAAATATAACAAAATATGAAATGTACTTTATACAAAACAAAATACAAAAAATAAATGGACTGCAAACAATAATAAATAACACGATTTTAAATCAATACAAACTGTACAATATTTCGATTCATCTAATAATTGTAAATTATAAAAATATGACAAAATGAAATGTACTTTAACAAAATGAAATAGAAAAAACTGAACTAAAATCTATACAAAATATAAACTGTAAATTTTGGTTTCGATTAGTATTGTTCTTTAGCAAACATGATCCCAAAGAACATATAATGACTATGTGCTGCCACATAGAACAGGACAATAGAATGCGCTAGTGGATTTGCACGTCAAACATTAGCCTGATTTATGAAGATTAGTTCTCATACCACGTTGCTCTATATTATGCAACGCAATTGCTTGTACAACCAATACAGATTGAGGCTGGTAATTTAATTATTTCTTTAATTTAATACTGTTCTATAATACAAACTATCAGGTGTCTTTGTTTAGTTCGGACAATAAGGGCTTTACTGCAACATTATGCATGTCATTATTTATAATTCTCGAACAAGTTTAAACTTTTCTGAGACAATATCTTTCTTCATATTTTACCAGAAGACACTCGATAGAATATTGGAATATTCGAGAAGACAGACTTTAGTATACGCAAGAAGTAGAATCGGTTGGTCATGATCAGACGCGTCAGACGATTCCTATCGATAGCACGTATTCAGAGTTGGGCATTATCTGAATAAAAACCTGAAAAACTGAATAAAGACCTGGCTGTGTTTTAAATTTATTTGCCATATTATAATTCTTTTACATTATTTTTAGATGCAATACATGTTCTTTATGAAAATGATCCACATAGGGATCGAAACGTCAAGATACATTTATAAATAATTGCACATTTGCTGCCTTGTGTAAAATTGATCGAACCTTGCGCCGAAATCATAAATTCATATTCACATAGTCAGATGAAAATCCGACATTTAATGTGCACCAATCTAATGCACATGGTTGTGTGAATTTCTTTTTATAGTAAATGTTCTATTACTTACCCGATCTCAGTTTCGCTACTTCCACTTAATGGTACCGTTGATTCCCGAGCGTCGAGTTGTTTCCCGTGTCAATGCATAACGTTCATCGATGTCTTTACGTTAATTTTACGCGAGGAAATTCTCGTTCTATGTTCTGCTTCGGAATAAATGGAGCCGCATACAGAACGACGAAACTTTCTGATTATAGATCCGAGAACTATTAATTTTTCGTTGCCGGTTCGAATACCAAGTGGAAGCGTTTGAATTAGCGTTAGGTTCCGCTATTAAAAGTTGTTCGAGTTCAATTATTTTCATACTGGCGTCTGCGAACGAAACGATTTCCGACAGGAGATGGAAACTGCGCTCGCAGTGGACCTATCTTTTGGATCTTATTCCTCGGGTCTGACATCTGCTCGCCGAATTGAAGAAAGTTCCCCGACGGGTAGAGAAGGAGAACGTTTTGAAGATTTAACCGCCGCTGAGAGGTCGATGTAAATCGAAGCGCGCGGAGGCAATGCCGTCGGAGGTTTATATGAAAGTGCGAGAAACGGTTCCGCACTTTTTCACTGAAGTGTGTTCTTTGACCTAAACCGCCGTATTCGTTCTACGAAAAGGGAACATATTACTCGGAATTCCCCGCTCTCCCGAATTGAAAGTGCCGTTCTGCATAATGATATTTTCTTTGTACTGTGGAACCAAAAATTATTCGAACAAAATTTCTGACTTTTGAAAAGTTATTATCGATATTCAAACTGCGATAATTTTGTATAAAAAGATAGTACAACAATAAACGTGGTTTCATTTTAAAGCTTGCAGCCTCCATTTTCACGAAATATTTTTTTCAACAATTTTTCAAAAGTCGGAGGGTCAGTAGTCAAATACTTTTTAGAACCGTCTCTATATCCAGAAAATATTGGAAAGTGGTACTCTTTGTAATAATATTTTATTTAAGGGGGTAGACCACATTTAACGTTCCCAGTACAGTGCTCAATATTAAAATTAAAATATCTTCTAAATTAATGATTATTCGCCATAAGTGATTTAGCACTTTTACCTAGGGAATAACGAGTACCATGGAATAGCGTGCATTGAAAAGTATATAATTCCAATAAAACAGGAATGACCTAATAAAAAAGAGTGCCACTTGATATCTTTTAACTTTCGTCTGAAACATTGTTTAGTATCATCAACAGTTTCGGAGATGTTCGACTGGATCGATTTCAACAGAACACCCTCTATATACACTTATAAAATTTTTAAATGTTATGCTGGAATTAACAAGAAAACATCGCATTTAAAACAATAAAATAAAAAGACAATAGAGATACACACGTAACGACTTTCATACGTAATTTTTATCTTGCAAATGTGCAATTCACTATATATTTAACACCAGAATTACGGAACATTACAGATGACTTATTTCTATTGCTTTATCAAAATAACGAGACTGTATTTATTCAAATTTTTATCACATTTTATCACATTTTTATCAGGATCGAGTAAATAAATTTATTCAGTAATTTCCTGAAAAAACACCTTTGTCATTTCAATGTTTGCACAATTTTTATAACGTACAGTATACGGTCCGATAAATAAATTTATTTCATAACTTCTCTCAAATGCATCTCTACAGTGATTATAACATAACTCCTGTGAAGTATAGGTAGAAATTGGCGAAATTAGGAGTATCCTCGCAATCATGAAGAACGCGATAGAGGCAATATGAAATAGTGGGGGAACCGATGGGTAGTGGGAGTCGTAAAGCGACAGTGGGGAAAAGTTTCTCGGGTCTGCGCTACATTATGCGAATATATCGTAGGAGAATATGATTAATATTTATCGAATGGTTAATCCTCAAGCGTTAATATGAGTCATTTATCCTTGTACTATTGATTTTTACAAAATTTTTACAGGTTAAATATTTAGAATTTTTCCAGAATCTGACGGCTCCACGACAACTTTTATTGATATCGGGTGAAAAACTATGCCTTTAGGTTGGAAGATAATCCCCCATAATTTTAAGTCGCAAAATATATTGTATATATATATTTGTATATATGAAAATTTCTAGATGGTCGGATTGGTGGAACATAGAGAAATAATTGAAAAACAAATTAAATTACTCCATTATAATATCGTAGTACGTAATTTCACTTGGTGTTAGACACTTACTACAAGAAAAAGAGAGAAAGTTCAAACACAAAAACCACGGATCGAACGGGTTAATGTAACCATTGGCGCAATGGCGTCGCTGCTGAAATATCAGCAAAAATTTTCCAGAAGCTTGCGTTTTACAAGCAGAGTCATAATATTAATTTCGGCTATAAATTCCGTTTCCACAGGCCGATAAGAACAGCATCGATCACCGGGAGCCTGCCCAGCCAGCCACAGGGTAAAGATCTTATCGAACTGTGTCCATCTAGCACGATTTGTGCCTCCACTCGCCCCTCTTTTTTCCACGGAAATTCCATAAATTATTCGGTGGACGCCGGAAATTGAGCGGTCGACACGATCGGCCATAATCTCACTTTATACTAATTCCGGTATCGTCCGGCAGTTGGCAACAAATGGAATTAGATCGTGCTCGCAAGTTTCTCGATTTGGACGGTGGCTAGCAAAAACAAGAATGGCCGACATTTCTTCGGCCATACTCTGCCCTACCCTCTGCTTACCCCTTTTGTCTCGGAATAGCCGATCATCCTTTCACTCTTTTTACCCCATTGTGTTTTTTCGCCGGCTAGCTTAATCCGTTCATTCTTCAGCTCGTCTTCCGATAAGTAACTGGCGGGGTTAGTTTCAGTATTGTCGATTAGGATTTCGTCCGCTCGCACTTCTGTTTTTCCGTTCAGTCGTTCATTTGAGGATCCATCCTTGCCAAACGTGTAATCTTCTTTTAGCTTCCTGATTCCTGGCTCAGAATTCTCTTCTTCTTCTTCTTTCTACTTTCCCCCGATTTTTATTTCAGACTTCGCGCATTGTTTACTCGTCCCATCATGCTTGACTGCTTCCCCCTCCCGGGCTCGTCCGCCGTTTGCCTATCTACCAAGATTAGTGTTTTGTATTTCCATGATAAATCACGGGCTTCGGTCTGATTGCACTTTCTGTTCCTTTTCTACTTGCCTCACCACACTTAATTCCACTTGTCTCGTCAAGCATAAATCCTCTTCTGCTTGACAGACCAAGTTAGGGTATAATGCTATCCAATGGCTGATGACTGTTGGGCTTTTCGCTACTGTCCAGCGCTCCGATGAGAGCAATTTTAACACTAGATTGCCTAAGGAAGTCATTTTGACTGCTTTTCAATTTCAATTAGAAAAACAATTGTGTATATAATGACACAGCTTCTTAGAATTTTGTGACTTTTTGTACAACATATAAATGCGTTTATTAATCATTAATAATCCACCCAAAAGCAGTCATTTCGACTACTTGGGAAATTTTAAATAATCAAATGACTTTTATTATTGAATTGAGTAAATTTCTTATATGACCAGATCGGCTCCGAATTCGCGTAACAGTTTATATATTTTTTGATTACCGTCACTTGTACGTGACTTGTTATTCGAATCTTTATGCCAGGCCTGATCATCTAAATTACTACAGTTATTAATATTTGAACATAGTCAATCAATTCTGTAACAAACAAAAGGGCCAAGTAATCATTTTCTTATTCTTTACTAATGACGCTCATACATAAGCTGTAACTAATACATTGATGTTTTCAAATGTTTTAAATCTGTCCACTGTTTTAAATTGCAACTACTAATTTTCGTCATAAATGCATAAAATCCGCAGTCTAGTTATCGTCTAAATTACTACAGTTACTAATATTTGAACATAGTCAATCAATTCTGTAAGTTAGTTCATATTCAATCCGGATATACCATATTTCACATGTGTCGGAATTATACATTTATTCGAAGGTGTCTATTTCTCAACACCATTTAATCCATAACCTTGATTCATCACCTTCGAGTACATATAATATATGTATACTATATGTATGTATCACGTAGGTGCGGTGTAGGAGCGATATACCCATTTTGGAGAATTAGGGAAAACCCCTAATTCTGCCGGCATCAGTCGCTTGCAGCCATGTCTCGGATCTGTGTGTGGTTATGATACGTTAATCACTATTTAGTTGCAACAATATTCCGAATTTCTTGTACCTAAATTACAGCTTATACTTCTACAAATAAAAATAAGCATATTAAACAATTCATTGAAAAATTGCAAACGTTACGAAATAATAAATCTTTCACTTCTTATACATAACAAAAGCTGTACTTTACCAAAGTAATCTTACAGATTTTAAAAATGAAAACATTTATTTTAAAAAAGTATGTTAAGGTTTCAAATGAAAAGTTAATTTGCAGTCAATATTCCCCGTCATTGATTGTTGGGTTATAATGAACATTCGGAATAAAATTACTGTGATATTATTGCATAATATACTGTGAAATGTATTTATTATGTGTGAGTTTACTGTACAAAAGTACAATGGATAAAATTATATCATATTCTTAACTACCAAGTGGATTTTAAGTAGGCAACCACTTCTATATTTCATAAATCAAATATTTATAAAGAATTTTAAACTTTTAACTACGGATACGTATTCATAGTACCTCCATCACTACCACTATCAGTCTCACTAAATTCTTCTCACGGTCGCTTTGAATTGCAAATTCCGCGAGATGTTGGTGGCGAACTCATCTTGAAAATAATGGGATGGAAAATCAAATTTTTCTGGAGAAAGAAGTGTAAAAACATGCATTCAGAACGAAACAGAGCAACTGTTTTAAATACGTTGGATTTATGTTGCTTATGTTACGTTTTATTTTATGTTATTTATGTCTGGAGCTGAGAAGCAAGTGCAACGAAATAACTTTTGTAAATTATAGTCACCTTTTTACACGTTAAATTAACTTTTTCAAATCTACTTCATCCTGTACGCGACTTAAAAGTGAAGTAATACATATTCGTAGTTACTTGTGTGATTATACATGATCAAATTTTTCTTACAGAACAATAACTTTGCTAACAATTTGTTTTCCGAAGTAACTTAACGCCTTGCACTATAATACAAGTCAAAATGTTCTTGAAATTTCCAAAATGCCTCCACCCGCAAAAAAAACATGTACCGTATGAAAAAAGACTTGTTAACACTTTACCTACCGGAAGCCTATTAATAGGATTTTTAATAATTGTGCTGTACCAAAACAAAGCATAGAAATTTTCTTTTACATTGCAATCTTAAATGAAACTACTATTCATTATTAGTTTGCGTTAGACCAACTCATACGCTACACGATTTACTGCACACTTCAATAAGGATTAACTTCAGCACTGAAACTATGTAATTGTCGTATTATCTGAACAATCATGTTCTGCTAATTAGCACGGATAATAGAAGTTCTACTGTACTTCCATACATTTAAAATAAATTTAATTCTGTTATTATTATTAACGAATAAATATACATATAATAGATAGTAGACAGTATAATAGATAAGTTTGGTTTAGTCTCGAATTCAATGTTTCAAAATTTTCACAAAGTGTATGGTTCAGTTGTTGTTCGAGGTACTGTAGTTAAAAAAATTAAGGGATTAACGCTAATAGAGAACGAATGCCATAACAGACGAATGTTTATCGTGTCTTTTTAAGCGGAAGAAGTTCTGGTCATCAGAGGGGAGTATTGTGCGTGGCGTGTTGCGACGAAACGCGAGTCGTTCGACGCGACTTTTTCTGAAGACCCATCTGGAAAGACGGCGGTGGCGGCAACGAGAGAGGAAAAGAAAATGGAACAGCCGAATCTCAAGTCCCAAAGATCCATTAACGCGCCGAGGGGAAACTTTCCGCGCGAATAATGCAAATTATCCTCGAAACGCCCGGAGGTAGTCGCACTTTTGTCGTTGCCGGTCCTTGTCTTTCCTCTTTCCTACTTCTCTAGCCCGTCTTCTCCACACAACTTTCCCGGAATCGCTTCGATTCGCGTTCCCTCCGCGCTCTTTCGGCCGTTCTGCTTTCAGCTCTCCGCCCCCCGCTGTCGGTGAGGGATCCCTTAATCGTCTTCTCGAAAGCCCGGATGTGGCACCCACGACCGAAATGAGTTGATCCGTTTACATTAACACAACCCGCGGACGCGTGAAATCCGGTTAACAGAGGACAAAGCTCGGCCGGACGTTCATACGGTGAAATCGAGAAACTAACCCGACGACCCGTTACGCCGCGACGTGGGATCCATTTTTTCCCGTTGGATCGATGGTCTGTCTGGTTTTGAAGCACGGAATTCAAACCTCATACGCCCCCCCCCCCCCGCCCGTATGCGTCGCAGGGAGCCCGCGAGAATGAAAGTGACAGTTCGACTGGGAAAACCGAGAAATATTACAGCTCGATAGAACCGGGACAGGTTTCACCTGAAGAGAAATGCGATTGTCGATTGCTAGAGATACACTCCCGTGACAAAACCATAAGACATCCATAACTTCGCCGAATACAGCTTTTCCGCCCCAAACTAATCCTTTTATAGATCGTATTCTCCATCTTGTACAGCAAATTAACTCTTCCGCGGGGCTTATTCACCCTTCTGCAAGTCGAATTCACCCCTTCACAGATCAAATTCAACCTTCTGCACTACACATTTTCTACTTTGTTTTCTTCATTAAACTTTTCTATCGTTCATAATGTTCTAAAAAAAGAAAATTAGTTATGTTTATTATATGCCTATATATTCTCCAAAGGCTATATAGAGGGTGGGGTAATAACTTGGCCACTTTGAATATTTCAGTTATTTGTAATAGTATGAAAACAATGCATGGTCCGCGTTTAGAGGATTTCTTTCAGTGGAATTACCTATATTGTATTATGAATCAATAGAGTACAATATTCTGCCGACAAGTATGTTAACCTTCATATTTATTTATTTATTTCTTTAAACCAAGTGGTTTATGTAGCAAGTACAATATTATTACATTTGGCTTACATTAAACAGGTTTACATTGTTTCTAAATTCTAATGGAGCATTGTTTAAGGAAATTATAAATTATTTTCAGACCTTTTATATCAGGTTTTGATAAGAAGGAACTAATACAAAGAGGAAAACAGTACTTGTGTTTGAGCAGCTTTGTTTCTAATGTGTTACGTTCGCTTTCATAGTCTGGACATTGCCATATAACATGATTTAGGTCTTGGAATTCTGCTCCGCATTGGTGGAAATATTAATGTCAGAAATATTATTTGGTTTAAAGCAATCAATAATAATAATAACCTTCATATTAATGGAAAGACCTGTTTTTTGTATCGTGAGTACAGAGTATCAAATTCTGCATGAAAATGTGTTAACCTTCATATGTCCTACATCTAATAGTTAACGAGAAATTATTCAAATCATTTGTAATATGTACCAACTATCTGTCAGCTAGTAGGTGTATAGAATTGATGTTCCTCAACTTGAATATAAGTTGATGTCGCTCAACTTGGATATGGTATGTATGTTCTGAAAATTATTTCGATAATTTCTCGTTAACTATTAAGTTTATGACATATGAAGATCAATACATTCTAACGTAGAATTTAATACTCTATCGATTCACGATACACGAAGTAGGTCTTTCCGTTTAAAGAAATTAAAGTGAAAAAGCAAAATACGTATCGTGTGAAAAGTGCCGTTCATTTTTATTTAAATTGTTTTGAAATGTTCATAATGTGTATAGTTTAATAGTTATTCGAAGAAATCGTTATTTCTTTCTATGTTGATAACATGTCGATTATAAATTCTTTTAATCTTCTTACTCTTTTCAATTTCACCGACTTAATTGTATCATACATAAATATAAAATCGTAGTCTACTAGTCTACTAATAACGAATCAATACGCACATAAACAATACCGTGAAAAAAAGCCGTGACTACTTTTATTAAAAAGAAATAAATTCGAATTAATTTGTACATACCACTAAAGCGCATAAGCGCACACGACCAGAAGTTTAGCCTCGACATTTCGGACAGCTCCCCAATTATTTTTAATTATTCGAAAATATCGTTAAAGTCTCCAGAAATCGGACACGTCCGACCGCGATAGGTGTGCCGGTAATATTAAATGACACGATCGTTACAATCGAAAGGAGATTTTTAGCACAGATATAAATATAATGAACGCAGACCGATGAGAACGCCGGATAACAGCTCGTATAATAATACTAATGGGATTTTTATCTGTAATTGGATTAGACTCGCGAGGAAATTCGGGGCGTTCGTCATTAGAATATCTCTATTAACTTTTCGAATTGTGTAATTAGGTCGAAACTGACATAGAGTGCGAGTACTTTGTGGAAGAAAGAGAGAATAAGAAGACCTGGAGAGAACGCGAGCACGCGCGCGGGAGAGGGAGAGAGAAGTGCTTCATATATTCTAGTTAGTTTTCATATTAAAACTTTTATCAAAGCGTCTCACGGTGTTTTTGTTATATCAACCTTCGAGAACGTCCTTATGACGGAAAACGTTTTAGAAAACAGATTTTTCATTATAGGACAGCTTAGGGTCGAAAATAACATGGTGCGTAAGTATCAAATCGTAAATAATTTAAAATTTACTATAGTCATTGTAAGTGTTATTCTCTACGATGTAATTGCAGTACACGCGTTTATGTCTTAACGAAGCAAAAACTTCGACCCCGCTGTCGCTTCACGACTACCACTACCATTGTACAGTAAGGTGGACCACATTTTTGAACTATGAAATTTGGGAACAAATAGCCTAACCTTATGTACAGTACATCATGCTTTACAATAAAATTGTTTAAATAAAAATAAATTTTTAAAAATATCACGTTTTTAAACACGGACTAAAAAGTATAAAATAATTTTTAGTGTAAAAACAAGTGTATTTTTTACTATTAAATTTTAAAACTTCTGCTTTTATTACGACATTTTAGAAATAGATCAATGCAATATTTTTTAAAATTGGTTTTTGTACTAGATATGTATATACAGCTTGTAAAAAATATTATTTTAATACATTTTAATTATTTCTATTTGATAATAACAGCATGAGTTGTAGAAGTTTTAATTTCGTAAATAATTTCTAGTCTTAATTAATTTTGTTCAGATTGTTAAAATGGAAATCACTACCTTATTGTGCAGTTTCAATATTATTAATCTTAATATAAAATGTTTTACTGTAGGTTCATCAATTGAGGCAAGGTCACAAGTGTGTTCAAATTTTCAAAGAAAACAATTGTACTTTTATCTACCTGTAAATCTTACCCTCGAAATGAATGTATTTCAATGAACAAAGAGAATAATTGTTGATTATGCTGTAAGCATATACGTAGTATTTAATATGCAACAATCGACTAAACATTTCTCCCTATAACGCTGACGCGTTGCGTTCGCAACGCATCCAACAAATGTTCGACCACGTAGCTCGACACCTTATCCGGGCTTAATATTCCGGCTCTAACGATTCATTAACACTTAATTACAATTTCCGTTCATTTCCTGTTACCGTTACGCAGAAACGAGGAATTTTACGCGACACTTCACAGCCGAATTCGCGCTGATTACATCGTGAAATCGCTCGTTTATTTTTACCAATAATTCACGCGGAGCTGAACGGCCAATTCAACTTTTCCTCCCCGCCTTTTTTCGATGAACTGATAATAATGCCAGCAATAATAATAACACGATATAACAAACGTACGATTGGCCGATAAACGTGATACTTTTTCAAAGAGACAGATTCGCCGATGTCGAATAAGCGACAATTCCGGTGTGACCATTTGACTTTGGTCCACGATTACACAAAAATGTTCGTCACAAAGTTTTACATAGCTTTCCGACAGAGCTGAGTAAAATACTATTTCAAATAGTAAATAGTCTATTTTATTTGAAACCACATGTGTAATTATGAAAACAACATACTTCATTTGCCAGACACAGTTTTTAAAATGTATTATTCATACTTTAATCTATCCTCTCCCTTATTCGTAATAAAATTATAGAATAATATTTAAAATGGTGTGTATTTTTATAGCATTTCAAAATGTCAATATAGACCCCCCGTGGTTCATTATTCCATCAATAAATTCTAATGAGCCAACACCAGCAGCACTCGTGCAGCCCCAAACAACTACTGAACCTCCACCGTGTTTGACTGTAGTTTTTAAATGTTTGTGCTTTAAATTCTGTATCTTTTTTCTCGAAACGGTACAGTGTCCATCAGACCCAAAAATCTTGAACTTACTTTCATCTGTGAAGATCACTTGATTCCAGTACTCTACTGGTGTAGTTACATTATTATTTGATATTCCAATCTTTTCTTTCTATTCGTTTCACTTACGACAAATTTTTTACGGGCCTGAATCCTGAATTTCGTATAAAACTGCGCACAGTACCAGCAGGTACATCAAAGTTTAAATTATTTTTTATATGTTCAACTATTTTTATTGCACTTATTCTTGGATTTGACTTTACGATCGACTATTATTCCAGAAACTATCAATGTACAGGGTGTATAAAAAATAAGTCGACCGGTGGGGATTTGTACAAACAAATGTCGATCTTGATTTTCAATGTTTCCATCGTATCGTATACTACACGTAACGTGGAGCGTCAGGTCTCAAAGGAACTTCAGGTCGCAAATGAATCATTAGATGATCTGGGTATCATCAACAGTTTTTAAGATATTCGACTGAGTCTATTTGAATGGGATACCCTGTATGTCATCTTCTAAATGAAATCTACAGATTAATTAAGTGCCCTATCGTTTTTTCCTTGATTGTAGTTTTAACTTAATTCATGAAAATTTTCGAAGGTGTTCGAGCTATCTTGTAAAAACAGCCCACGCTGTAGCGGTCGTACCTTCACCCGCACCGCGGCGAGTATCTCCGCAATTTCGCCGAGTAGAATTTTATGGCGGCATCTTTTCGCCTGGTGGTGGCGGCGCTGAGCCGCTCTTATAAACCTGAAACGTGCCGGGCAAACTTCTAACAGCTGATATAAACTCGAGGAGATTTCGCCGGAAGTTCCATTCTTCGCGTGTACGTGTACATACATACGCGGTCTGTCAAAGTGGCCGATGTTTTACGGCTTGGCGGGAGAAGGAATTTCACGGCGGTGATCGAGCCGGACGCGGCATGCCGGTTAGGCTATCAGTCTAAACTAGGTGAGGGAAGGCAATTCGTTTCCATCGGCGGAGGTGCTAGAGGACGATCGTGTCTCCGAACGATTCGTCACCGCGTCACACCGGCTCACGTCAGAATCACTGTTCCCCGATGGACCACGGACCCGTCATTAATCTAGCCATCGTTGTCGTTGTCGTTGTCGTTGTCGTCGGCGGGAACCGCATCGCCGCGATCGTTACCGCTCTACCCTTATCGACGGCCATGCTATACTACACTATACATAGCAGCGTCACTGTATGACGTCACTTCAACTCTCACGGAAAACACGATCCTTTCTCCTTGTTTCCTCGGTGGTCCTCTCTGCCGGTCGTTCGCTGGTACCTTCCTCTTTCGGCGGCCGTCGATCGGCCTATTCATTAACGACGTAATTAACTGGTTCCACTAATTGCCCCAGAGCCCAAGCAGCACCACTGGTAGCGGCATCGACGCCAGTGGCAGCGTTACCAACAAGCTTGTCTGCTAAGCGACGCCTCAGTCGATGCTAGTTCAGAAACTCGGATGAATACGAGCCTGGAAGAAACCGAATTGCACCACTCCCGAGTCTTCCAGCCTCCATTCACCCTTGCCAATCCACCCTCTCTGTCTTTCCGGGATTTCTATCGCTCTGATATTTCATTATCAGAGAATCTATCCTCCCAGCCACGTTGACGGTCTCCTTTTGCTTCGCCGTCTTCGATATTTCATTATTGGGAAACCTACTTCGTCGTGATTAAGGCCACCCCCTAACCCCTCCCCCTCCTCCCCAGTCGGGTGTTTAGGGATCGAACTAACTTCCGTCTCAGGCTTATCGATTTCATCGTCTGGATTGCGATCGGCTAATTATTTATTGCTTTTAACTATTCATTCGGCTGTTGTCGGAGACCCGCCGAGGACCCGGATAAAGAGGATTCGCCGCGACTTAGTATCTTGTTGTTGAATATGAAATTGTGTTTGCATCGGTTAAAGATTGACAATGGGGCCGTGGATAGTCAACAAGCAAGTTTTAACTACCCTTGACATCTGTTTTCAGAGGAGAAATTCGGTGAACACGAGTGATATGTAATAGGAATCGTCTGACGCGTCTGATCATGGTCGACATATTCTACTACTTGACACAAGGTTTACGGAGCTCTAGATATTACTATTTTACATTATAATGTATACACAACAAGGAGGTGTCTATCCA
>JAQQRZ010000094.1:0-13435 GCA_028455615.1 Lasioglossum zephyrum
AAGTCGACGTATTTTTCGAACCCGAAAGCAAAATATCTTCGCCCGACCAGTTACCACCAGTGCCGTTGTGTATCTCGCCGTATTTGATGGCAACTCATGCTCTCGGGCGATGATATTTTGCTTTCGGCTACGAAAAAAACGTCGACTTGTTAACTTCAAAGGGTTGGGGTTGAGTTAGTCTCAAGATAAAAGTATGCTCTATCGCGTAATATAGTTCGATTTTTCGCTGCACCCTTATTTTGTAAGATAAACGTAAACATATCCTCATAAATTGGTGTAAAAAGGTTGTCTCTCCATCTTTAACGATTGTTTAAACATGTTTAAAGATTCATAATGTATTAATATTGGATATCACTGTATTTGGGAAAGTCTACAGAATTTATTTCTGCAAAGAACAGTGCAATATCTTGTATAATAACATAACAATATTTGTTTAAAATTGAAAAATATATTTTCTCATTCAAATTAAGTTTCTTAAAAACTGTGCGTCTAGGGGGAAAATTGAGGGCAGATTCAGATTCAGCGCAAAATACTCTATAGGAATCATCCAACTGCAATTGTTTATCAAATTTGGTGTTGGACAGTGTAAATCGAATCGGAAACTTTTTTCCCAGTAACAATTTGTTTATTTGTTCGTTTCTTTGCCATAATAAATATAAGCTTATGTTATTTTGTTGTTTTTCATTCGTTAATAAGCCCCTTTTAATTTCCCATCAGTTTTAATTCCGTAAAGTAATATTTCATACTTCTAAAGTGTGAATGTTTTCTCTAAAATCCGTTTCAATGCCTCCGATCGGAAACATTCTGCCAGGGGGTGTATCAGTGAATAGTTTAAATTATGATATAACGTTCTCTCTGTATTTACGGCTACTGACAGAATATAACTTAATAAACATACTGTATTTACGTTTTTCTATAACACATTGTGATCATTAACAATAAATTTTTGTTTCTCCTAGAAATTGAGGTGTCATAACTAAAAAATTATTTTATGTTACAATATAATTTTCCACCTCTCTCTAATTATGGTTACCGACAGAATGTAATGTGATAAACATATTGTATTCATGTTTTCCTATAGTACACTGTCATTGTTGACAATAAATTCACATTTTACTTAGAAGCTGGGGTGTCATAACTAAAAAACGAAATGGGACTATAAAATTCAATCACCCTATAGATAAAATTTTTTGTCAGATCTCGGTTGAATAAGTTCTTTATTCGGTGTAAAAATTTCTATCAATTCGTCGGTCAAAAACCCATAAAAGAACGAAATCAATTTTATTTCAGCAACCCTAAAAACACTGGGATTAATTGAACTCTGAGATCATGTTGTGCCCCATTTTTGCGAAGGCCTATAATTAATATAATAAACTAATAATATAATAGTTCTCCGTCGAAATGATTCTCGCAATAAAAATATAAATCTAAAATTTAAAAAACAATGATCTAGCTAATTAAAAACAAAAATTAAAAGGCAGCATACGAAAAAAGACATTGTTTTCCGATTATTTCGTGTTCCGACCGTTCGCTATTTTATCTACGAGAAAATAATAGTCAATAAAACTGCACAATAACTAAATCAATAAATAATGTTTCCGTTTTCCCTCCGTCTATTAGATAATATAAATAGTAGAGCTTTATAATAATTAAAAATTAACAATTGTCTGACTATTTTATTTACGGTATCAGGTAGTATCTATTCCCCATTTCATTAGAAAATATAAATAGTAGACCTTGTACTAATTAAAATGATAGAGTATTATCGTGTACTTTTTCAACACCGTGTATTACGTACTATACAACGAAATGAACGCGTCGGCAGTAATAGTCGATTGGACTGATCAGTATTCAAATGCGAGTATTCAAAGTCGAAAACACACGTCAAAATCCAATAGAATAAATATAAAGAGTATTATCGTGTATTTTGTTAAAACCGTACATTATGTACTATACAACTAAATGAACGTTTCAGCAATAATAGTCGACTCGAATGATCAGTATGTATTCAAATGCGTGTATTCAAAGTCGAAAACTCATCAGAATCCAACAGAAACGAGTTCTGAACTGGAGTAGAAGAGAAATAAGTCTGTATATTGCAGCCGTTTTGCAGGCAAAACTGAAGCGAATCCGAAAATAAAAACACGAAAAATACGGACAAGCAGTCCGTAGCAGATGGGTTTCCCTATTTAACCTCTTATAGCCTGTCTATTGATTTTCTCTGTTCCTATTGTTTTGACACGTCGGGCGGTTAACAGAACGCACGAGAAACGGAGAGATGTACGTGCCACCATGTCGAGAATAAATCGCCTAATCGACAACGGTGAAACGCGAAGAAACAACCGACGAAGCTGACGGCACAAGGAACACGACGAAACCGGAGACCTGTCAATTGCTACAATGTTATGAATCATTTCTATTTCGGGAGACACCCGTTGGGTGGTCCAACCCGTCGATTTTGAGGTTAACTCAGCCGTAATTCGTGCTGGATACGGCTCGAAGGGCAGCCAGGTTAGGGCGGACTATGTTCGGGCAAAGGACACGGGAAATCATGGTTGAGGACGCGTTTTATCGGTCAGAAAACCGAGCAGGAACGATCGGAAAAGTCTAAACGAGGGCAGCACGTCCATCCGTGGCGTATCAACGGGAAAATCAATAGGAACAGACGGCATTGTCGCCGAACGGTCGCCCCGTGCAATTATCAGATAGTCGAATGACTCTACTCACCGTGAAAAATATCCATAGATAGAAAAACAACCCGTTACTCGTTGCACAAATCAATTTGTCACTTCGGCCACAACCACACGTCCGACAACACTCTCGCGACTCCGCCGTTTCAGTTTCGAGCGTTCCTCTCGTTCAAGGTCAGTGGTGGAGCTAGTCGGGAAAAGAGTAAGGCGGCGTCAGTGCCCCGGCCGTTCAGCTTATAATATCAGCAATTATAATTATCCTTTACCGTCAGCTTTCCAGCGAATTTCGAGTTATTCAGATAGAAAATGTGAAATTATGTGACGTATCTAACTGTTTCGAGCAGTACGGTATTCCTGATTTCTATTCTATGAGTCACTGATATTTTACATGAGTATCTTAAATTGTAATCTTCTATTTGCAGTATCGTTCTCTTTTTTATTTTGTTCGTATAACGAAAACTAGTAAACTATAAGTAAGTATTTACAGTCATTTTTCAAAGTAATAAACATTTGAATGGAATGTAATATATTATATCCTTGTAAGCCTTTCTCTACATTTTAATGTCGTCATACAAGATTCACGACGATGATAATAATAATAATATGTATTATCATTGATATATTTATTTTTTATAACAGAGCTCATTTTTACGTAAAGATTTATGATCTGTTCATCGTGAATAATTCGTAAGAACATATATCTTCATTTATTATCTTAAACTGATTTAACATCGACAATTTTAGATGTTCGTTAATATTTTGAATATATTCTCAATACATTGTTAAGTGAAATACGAATTTTTAATTTCTAGTTAATAAATGGGTAAGTCGATAATTAAAATTTACGTGCTCATTTATAATCATTTATATATCGTTACGTCTGCAATCATTTTCAAGAATTCATAATAAAATTTTCCAATCACACATTGACAATTTCGTTTTGTCGCCGATTAATTTTCCTCTCGAAAACTTTCGCTAGCTGAATAATAATGATCGATAACAATTTCGCGTGGCACCATGCGCGCCCAATTCGTCCCTGGCGCCATGCAAATAACTAATTCAAATAAACAGACTTTCCTCTAAAAATAAAGGAGTTTCGAGGCCCACGCGTCATGGGAAAAACACATAAATATTTGAAGTCCCTTATGCAGTCATCTGTTTCTGTTAAACTCGACACCGCCGAGGTATACAGAAGAAAACAATCGAAGCATTCTCGAATTCGTTGAACGGTCGTTTTCGGAACAGGACAAACTTACGGAAGAAATATGATTTTGAGATAGTTAACAGTGTCGGCGGTCGTTATCGGAGTTGTTCTTCGAAAAAACGTCGGAATACAGCGAGCGCCGTGCACGGAATCGAGACCGCACCTAATTTGGTCATGCCAGTCTCCATTCAGAACTTGCGTGTTTCGTAGTATGTACGCAATCATGCAACGCGCTTTACGTTACGTTACGCACGTGCCTTGTGTCACCCTGTGAAAAGGCGTTTAAAACTTTCGGAAAAACGGAAACGGAAGCGGTACGGGGTTTTGTTTCGGTTTCGGTTTCGTTTCCGATTCAGTTCTCTAGTCCTTGTCTATACGATTGTTCAGCAGGACGTTTTCGAAGCATAACTGTTCTCATTAGACGGCTTACAAATAGTCTAGAAGGCTTTATGTAAATTACAGGTTTCCTAGATTATTTTCTCAAGTTAGAATGACGAAATAATTCCATTCGTATACTAGCTAAGATAAAGTAAGTACAAATACTCAATTTCCTGATATGATTTCTTGATATCAATAAAAATTTGGTGTGTACTTGTAAATGAAAGTCGAGTGATAACAGTACTGCATTTAATTGTTCTTTATGATTTACTGTGTTTTTCATATTTGTGTTTTAGTTGAACGTATAAATGTTTGCAGTCTATTGGCCAGACTCAAAATGACTACGGATATTGAAATTATTCACTTTTTTAAAAAATTCCACTTTTTTATTATCCAAATTGGAAATTGATAACAGAGAATAGTGGAATAGTTGTTTTCAAATTAACGAAATGGTACAAAATCTATATGATCGACAAATAAACGATTGCAAATTAAGTTTTTTTTTTAAATGAAAAACTTGTTTAACCTCCTTCGTTGTATAACATATTTGTTATAGATCACTATCTCGCTGAAAAGTTTTGAAATCTATCAATAGTACTTTTGCTGTTTATGGTTAAAAATTATCTAAATATTCAAAATTATGTAAAGTACATATGTACAAGACGCTCCAATATTATCCTAAACCATAATAGTAGATCTGTTATTATATAATTAGACTGCGGATCTTTTGGAAAAATGAAATTTTATACCTGGTTTTGGAACAGACTAAAGTGAGGTGGGAATTTCTTTTCCTCGAAAATAATAAAATAGTATTTTGAAATTCTTCTAATGTTTTGATCATTTTAAATTACACCCTCTTATTTTTGTAATATATAAATGCATAAAAACTTCTGTCGAATTATAATATTTGTAAGTTTTCAATAGATTTTTTTTTATTTGTTCAAAGTCACTTTCTTCTTTGAAATAAAATCGATAAAGAAAAAAGGACTGGCATCTATTTAGATATTGATATGTAAATTAATCTGTATAATTACCATTAACTCTTTGACTGCTACATACATCGGTTACACATGGGTGACATAACTCTTCGTCTGCCATTAAAAATCAATTTTTCTTGTAATACAGAGTATCCGAAAAATGTCTGAGAACTTTGAGTTATTAACGAAACGAAGAATTAAGGAGTTATTAACGAAAACACGGACCCCTTCTAATTGGTCTATAGCAGACGAACTCTGGCTCGGGCAATAGGAACGCGATGATCAGCGGGACGTTCACTATAGTTGCGCTCTGATTCGTCCGTGTTTTTCGTTAATAACTCCATAACGAAGCTGCGGACAACATTTTTGCACAGGTAAAAGTTAGTTCAAATCATCTCAGGAATCACACATTGCAAGGAATTTGTGAAACATCCTGTATAAAATCTCTGTTAACAGTATTTTGATCGCGTTATACTTACGGGGGTCTACTGTACATCCCTTTAAGGGAATTAAATAATCGCGTTAAATCATGGATTTAATAATCCATGTATCTAATAATCGCTTCTCACACCCCCTTCAAGGTTCTCCTACATTTTTGGGACACCCTCTATGTTAGGGTTTGACATAAATGAGTTGAAAACATAAGAATGTTCTAATTCAAAAGATGCAGTTATCACTCGTAACTCAAATATAGTTTGGATATAAAGCTCTGCTTTATTAATAAACAAAAAAGGACTAAATATAACCAAATAGCTACACAAACCGAGTTTCACTAGGATTTGTATGATACAGAATAAATAGACTGCGGATCTTTTTATGCTAAATAAAAATTGACCAAGTCACTTACAAGTACACTGCGAATATTTATGTAATTTTCAAGTTTCGTAGAGAAATTTTATGAAAGTGGTACCAAATGGAATACTATTTTTATTGGTAATAACAAGACTATGGATCTTCATGAGAAATAAAAACGTTCTACATTAATCGTGGGAAACAGGAATAAAATGAAAATTCATTTCATCTCTTAATGATTTTTTTACTTTCAAAACAACATTACAATATTTTCAAATTTTTAAAATCTTGTACTGTTTTATATTTAGCTCAGCCAATTTCTTTATAAATGCGCATAAAGATCCGCTGTCTAGTAATAACATTTGTAAGCCCTTAATAAATGAAAATCGTACGAAATTCTGACGAATTTGATACTCCAACATCTTTTGAAAATGTTTAGAAACTACAAATGCATAAAGGTCAGCAGTTATACTTATATGAAACAGAAGTTACATGGCTTACATTACGGTCTTACAGTTACAGTAGAGACTCCCGTATCCGAACTAACAGGGAGACAAAAGTGATTGGAATTTTCGGATAATAAAACGATTACTTTCTTTTGCATTAAACATCAATTGCATTCCATTCAATTCCATTTAATTCATTTAAATTCCATTCAATTCAATTCCACTAAATTGCATTGCATTCAATTGCATTCGATTCAAATCCGTTCAACTCTATCCAATTCACTTCCGTTCAATTGCATTCCATTCAATTCAATTCCATTCAATTCAATTCAATTCCATTCAAATCAATTGCATTCCATTCAATTGTATTCCTTTCAATCCAATTCAATTCAATTTCGTTCAATTGTATTCCATTCAATCCCATTCAATTCAATTTCGTTCAATTGATTCCATTCAACTCCACTTTATTGGATTTTATTTTATAATTATGTGACGTTGCCGCTAACCTTAGACCACATATAGGGTGGTCCTTTTAAGTACAGCCACCTAAATATCTCTTCAGGTTATTATATCAATATTGCGTTTGTATTTTTTAATATCTGTGATTGTAGATTTACCAATACCACGTATCCTTGTTAAATTCGTTGCGCTTTCATCACTTTCAAGATCTTTCATTATTTTCTATTTCTCTTACATAGTTAAAAATACACGTTTTCGTTTACTTGCAATTGGTGATACTGTTCTCTGCTTCAGACTGAATCGATATGATTACATTTAACCGGCCGAACACAGGAAAGTTTTTATTACGTCTGAATACATTACATGTAAACATCGCTACGAAACGTTGTTCGGATAACAGAACATGCGTATATTAGGGTATTCGGATAATGGGGGTACGGGTACGGGGTCCCTACGGTAGTAGGATACTTCATAAATATCACAAAGCTTTCGCCTTCGCTGGATATGTGTTTGAGTATTTCATTTTCACTCTCACTGTAACTCGTTGAGTACCGCGACGATTCAACAGACAGAGTTACCATGAACACTATGAACGCATCGATGAGATCACATTTTTTGTTATATGTTTAGTCAGATATTTGCGTTGTTGGAATAGCGGCCGTTTTTGTACCAGTTCTTGAATCACATTTACCACGCTTATATTAACTTGCCGTGTTGTTTGTTGTATGCGTCAAATCTTGTAATCGAATTTTAAAAACTTGAAACTTTAAACATAGCTCAGAACTGGATGACAATGCAATATTAAAAAAATTTTTAACTGTTTGTTTAGGAGATAAAAACAATCTCAGCAAGGTATCTCAGCGGGATTCGAACCCGAGCCTTACTAAATACACTCGGTAGTAAAGACTAAAAAATAGAAAATAAAATCCACGCTTATATTAGAATGGACTCAAAAGGAGAAAATAATTTTTTCAGATATTAGTGACTATAAATAAAAGCGTGGAGCGCCCACGAAGATTACATTAATATAGTTTAGCGCTCCACGCATTTATTTATAGTGATTAATATCTAAACAAAATTATTTTCTCCTTTTTAGTGTATTTTAACATAAGCGTTGTTTTTAAAAAGTTTCTTTATATACTTTTTTTTATTAGACGACACACGTGGATTCTTCGAGCATTTCCATCTACATTTTAACCCTGTTTCATTCTGTCACTTTAAAGTCACGCGCTAATGATTCATATGTCACGTCCCGTGGTTCAGCCATCAATAATAATTAATAAAATCAATCATGTATAACATATATTTTCGGAATTTCTTTTTGTACTTGCTCCGCTAATGTTGCACAGGAAATAAAATATTAAATATTATAATTAATAATTAATTTTGAATTATCGTATATTGTACCATTGCGACCGATAGAATTAAGGAGAATTTATAAGATATCGCAGTCTATGTACTTAATAGAAGATACATTATAAATGATAATTATGAGATTAAATTACAACTTTGGGCAGGTCTGAAGGCTGTAGTTAATATAAATTCTAGAAAATTTGTTTTATGTATATATATATATAGTTAATATATGTAGTTAATATAAATTCTAGAAAATTTGTTTTATGTATATATATATATATATATATATATATATATATATATCTTTCGTACAAAATATTCAACAAAAAACAAATTTTCTAGGATTTATTTGATATATATATATACAGGGTGTCCCAAAATTCGTGTAGTTCCCGGAAATGGGAGGTTCCTTGGGTCATTTGAAGCGACATTTTCCTTTACAAAAATGACGTCGGCAGCTTTGTTTAGGAGTTATTAACGAAAAACATTGACCAATCAGAGCGCGGCTACAGCGGATTGATTCTCGCTCAGCCAATGGCGCCACCATGCTAAGTGGGACCTGTCGCTGAGTCGGACTCCGTTCGCTATAGCCGCGCTCTGATTGGTCCGTGTTTTTTGTTAATAACTCCTAAACAAAGCCGCTGACGCCATTTTTGTAAAGGAAAATGTCGCTTCAAATGACCCAAGGAACCTCCCATTTCCGGGAACTACACGAATTTTGGGACACCCTGTATATATATATATGTTGTAGAGCGTGAAGGGAATCGAAAAACTAATTGTGAGACAAAAAGTCTTTTAGAGATTTGCTAGTTTTTGCTTCGTTTTGGAGAAAATCGCAAAAAAAAAGAAACAAAACAAGTTTTCATTTCATCTATTTAATGTAGTTAATGACACACCCGTGAATTTCTTCGTATGGGGAACCTTGAAGAAGAAAGTGTATTCGGTGCCAATGAATTCAAGAGAGCAATTAAGAGACCGAATCATAGATGCAGTGCACCAAATATCACTAGAACAATGTTTAGCTGAAATTTATCAAGTCAGTGCTAGATGTATTGCTTGCATTGCTGCACGAGGGCAACATTTTGAACAATATCTACATTAAATAGATGATAACGTAAATGAATAAGTACAGAAATGAAAACTTGTTTTATTTCTTTTTTGCGATTGTAGGAATATGGATCGAGAAATGGTTCTGTGTGATACGCGCTGAGAATCGAAACGGCGAGCTTTCTTCTCGCTATCGAAAATACTGCGATTAGCATTCATTTCATCGCGGCATCCCTTAGTATGAACGTGTGCAAATATGTATGAATGCGTGTGAATGTGCGCGAGGTCGAATGTCCACTGTCTTGTAACAGTTTCTAATGTTTTATAATCAGTTGTTCTCTAACCACGAATACGAATTGACGTTTATTTGTATTAATAAATCGTTCAAATCCTATACGATTTTCTCCAAAATGAAGCAAAAATATGCAAATCTCTAAAAGACTTTTTGCCCCATTTAAGTTCTCTAACTTCTCCAACTCTCTAAACTTCCGTAAAAGATGTTTCGTCATTTAAGTTCGGGGCACCGTGTATATGACTGACCAACGAAGTGACCAATGACGGACCAACAAAGTAATATTGCCCTTACGCGATACTTGATACGTGACCTAGTTACAATACTGTAGATACCAATATCTACTCCAGTCCACGCACTTAATGCTTTCATAAAAACCGTCACGTTTTTTAACAACTGTATTCGAATTTGTTTGCGAACAAAATCATTCAGTTAAATTGTAAACAAACGTCCACCTACCTCTCAAACAAAACCCATACTTAATTTCCATCAAATGGTAGTCGATCCTATTCGTTGCACACTGTGCCACTTTCAGCGACACATTTGTTCACAACAGAAATGATTACCAAACTACACACACATCGTTGTTTCACTAGAATACTCTGAAGCCAAAATATTACACAAATGAAATCAGCCGTACAAAGCAGATCCACGCCGTACGATTTGTACTGTGATGAACGGACTGATTGCACGTTTAAACAATGCACAATTATATAACCAGCAAATCTCGGAAACTGTTACGCACAGAGCAGTTAGACACGGAACGGTCTTCCGGCATTTACATATCTAGTCCCGAAGGAAGTGGTGATCAATTTCCTTGGCAGCGACGATTGTCGGCGGTTCGCGTCTGAAACACGTCGTGCCAGTTCGTGAGCATGAACAGCAAACCGAAGCGATGACGATCAGAACCACGGGATTGTTTATTTAATTCGAAACCGCCTACGAAGCAGCAAGCGCGAGGCTCGCGCATTCCTCGCGTTCCATGCGCGTCGTCGGAGGCAAAACACGGGAAAGGAAGGCGTTCATCGCTCCTCCAGAACGTGGGCGATCCTTTTCCACATTGTCGTTATCACTAGACACAGAGAGTACACCTGTGCGTAGTGCATAACACGGGAAACGTGGGCGATGCTCGATATACCGACCGAACCGGTGCGATATGTGGGCACGACCCGCATTACAACGAGACAAGGGCAACTCCCGTGCTTATGCTGCTCGTCGAACAAATGTCAGCTGAATTTTCATACCTGATCAGTTTCCCTCTCGTTCAGAACTGGGAGAAATGGTATTTTAAATAGTAAATAATAAATAATCCTATTTGTGTTAAAGTGTGTGTACAATTTTGAAAATAAAATATTTTATTTGCTGCAGTAATTTTTGAAAATAAAATATTTTATTTCATACAGTAATTGTTTGAAAATAGTATTTGGATATAATATTTTATCTAAAGAATATTGAAAATATTTCGACTTTGTCTTTATTTTCAATTTCAATTTTCGCAATCAATAGATTTATGAGTAGAAATAGTTATTATTAAATAAAACGAACATGTGGCAAATGATGAAAATTTTATTTTATGGTTCCGATTGTTAAAATAGAAATATTTTATTTTCGAAATTGCATATCTTATTTAAAATATTATTTTCTTTAAGCAAAATAAAGTCTAAAATATTGAATAGTATTTGAAATATTTGTTTCGCCAAATAATATGCCCACCTCTGGATTGCAGGTGATAAAGTAAAATAATTTAAGAGTTTTATTGTATCAGCCTTCTATGACCCCAATATTGCGTTAAACTCGCGATGTACAGACTGTGGATTTTATGTATTTGTGATAAACATGATTAGGTGCAATCTAAGGCAGGTGGTAGATTAAAAGGATTTAACACTAAACCTACCACCACCATGTCAAAATGACCGGATCCTTATTTAATAAGGAGATAATAAAATTAATTTTATAAGAATTGATTGTATAAATATCTCTGGTAGAGCACGTATTACAATAGGAGCCGCACAGAGTGTGAATAAAATTAATCTGGTCATTTTCATAGGGGAATATGTACCAGAGTTACTTTTAAGACTTGGTAGGTTTAGTGGTAAGAACTTTATTGTATCAGTCCTAGTTTATCAAAATTGTTAAAGGAAGAAGGAAATTTTAGATTTGGCCCCCGTTCATTATAATCGGTACAAGCAATTTTTGTTTCGCTCTCCGAATGGACGCAAGTTGAATTTTTACAACTGATCAGACTCCCTCTCTCATTTCCTGTTACAAACGGCAATTTCTTCATTCCCTGGAAATGGAAAATTGAGGAATTAAAGGGTATCGGGCTCAACCTCTTGCCTCATAATATTGAGTCAAACTCGTGGTGTACAGATTGTGGATTTAATGCAGTTATGGTAAACATGAGTAGGTGCAATCTAAGGCAGGTGGTAGATTAAAAGGATTTAAGAGCTTCATTGTACCAGTTGTAGCTTGTCAGAATTATTAAAGGAAGAAAGTTTATTGTATTTGGCATGCTATGTCAAAACTGTAGAAAAATTAATTACAAGTACTTGCTTGCATATTGAATTTATAGTTTCACGGTACATAATGTATAGAGTTTATTTCAACAATATAAATTGTTTGCAGATTCGGAATAGTTGATTCTAGTTGCTAATTCGGAATAACAAAGATGAATACTGAGAATGTTGTTATGTGCGAATTATAATGAAAAGGAAAGTGAAAAACATGAAGGTAGAAGGGTAGGAAATGAGAATTGAAGAACAAACACAATACCAGAGTCAGTTAATATTTGAACTCGAGCATCCATCCCACAGCAAATGCAAAGGTATTAAAAAATATGAAAGTGTCAACTCTCTTGGAAGTGCTGAATAAAAATACTATAAACATAGCTGTTAAAAATTCACAATCAGAAAGAGCCTAGCCGAATAAGATGGTCAAAACTGCCCTTAGAGGTTTTTCAACGGTTATGGAACCATTCGATAGCTGACCAAGAAAAACCCCTCTGAGTAAAATTTCAACCCCCTAGCTTGCTCGTGAGGGTAGTTAAAGGGTAAATTAGATTTGGCACTCTTTGTGCATTTTCCGCTCTGAAACATATTCTAAAATTCGGAAAAAATGTGGCATATTATGCATCCTAAGGCGCATTTTCGAGAAATTTTTCAGATTTTTTTTGCAAACCGTGGTCGTAAAAAATAAAAAATCGGAAAAATATGGAAACTTCTATTTTACTGTTTGGTTCCACGATAAAGTACTATGATAGGCAATATCGTCAATTTTTTTAAGATTTTTTATTCTGCTGCATCATTGTCAAAAACAATGAAAACCGAATCTGGCGACGTTTCTGCTGTGCGGAGGAAAGTTACAGTTGCTGGTTTTACCGTAGGTGTATATTAAGCTGTTTTTAACATTCTTACGTCGAAAAATGCAATTTTTTGATATAACAAATGCGATTTGAGGTAGCAAAAAAATTGCGTGCTGTGGGATATATACCTGAATGTTTCAGAATGACTTCAAAGTTTTTTCTCAAATTTGTTATATCAAAAAATTGCATTTGCGAATTGGTGCCCCGGATCACCGACGAGATACTGTTAAAGACTGCCAGCCTTCGTGGTAACCCGCGGGACGCTAAGGGCGTTATTACACGAGGACACTGGTGGCGCGACTCGGTTGCGCCACCAGTGTCTCATCACGGTCGTGGGGCATTGAATCATATGGAGCCTATTATGTACACGAGGACACTGGTGGCGGACACCAAAAACTATTGACGATCGGGTTGCCGGCAACAGCCACCGGCC
>JAQQRZ010000096.1:0-13319 GCA_028455615.1 Lasioglossum zephyrum
AATTCTAATTCACTGAAATTGTGAAAAGATAGTTTTCTCGTTTTCATCCGAGTCCAATGAAAATTTAAAGAATACGTTTTGTTGATCATTGACAGTTATTGACAAAATAGCTTTCAATATGATGTTTAAAGAAAATTTCAAGAAAATTCTAATTCATTGAAATTGTGAAAAGATAGTTTTCTCGTTTTCATCCGAGTCCAATAAAAATTTAAAGAATACGTTTTGTAGATCATTGACAATTAAATGTATTCTGAAAATTTCTACCATCCCCTTATACGACGGGAAATTACTCCGAAACCACGAGAAAGAATTGGATCGCTCCCATCGCTAGAGGAGAGCGCGGCATACGTAATAGCATCTGGAAAAGCTCGCATCTGCCAGGGAACGGTGAAAGACGAGTTTCGATGTTGAAACGAGATTACGTACCCTTCGAAGGCGGAGGAATACGTTGGATTTATGCGCTTCCTTGGGCGTGCACGGTCAGACAATCATCGTTGCACAAAGAAAGGAGGTGGTGCACGGCAACGTCCACCCTCGAAACCAAGGGAGGGACAGAGGCTATCCTTTATCATTGGCGATTCAATGGATCGCCACAGAGAAATTACTGCAGGTTTTGACAGCGAGCTGACACGGGCTCTATCGTTATTTTATCTCGATTCCGGCTCGTGATTAATTGGCACGAGCTCCCTGAAAGCTCGTAATAAACGCGCCCGTTTAATTGATCCTGTTTACGTCACGCTGCTGTTTGATCGTCGTGCTATCCTATCCGTCGAAATGAATTAATTCGCTCCTCTTCGCCACGAAATCCGTTCCGAATCGCTGCTTTTTTGTCAGTCATAATTTCGTGATTTTAATCACGCTGAAAGGCTCTCTCCTGTTTCCGGAAACTTTGTTGCGGAAACGGCAAGCGCTCGTTTCGCAAACGTTCCCTTTGAAGCTCATCGAAATTTTCGATAATGACGAAACTCTGATGGAATTTTGATTGTGTCGGTATGTTTTTACAGCTGGCCGCGGGATAATGGTTTCTCTGCAACACTTTCTTCGAAGCTTAATCGTCGTTCTCTTTTTCCTTGCAATCAAATTATCTCGATTGATATTCCCTTTCTCTATTTATTTGTGCAAACCGCATCTCACCGTCAGCAATGTCTCGCGTGCGTTTGAAAAGACCATGTCGAATCGATTCTATTAATGCTTGCGTTCTCAGAAATGTCTGCGAGACTTTCTTTGTACAGTTCTGAACATCATGAAATATCAGATATCTTCGAATTGAAATCGGAAAATCGGATTTTATAGCAAGAAGTCGTAAGTGGTATTCAGAATAGGGGCTGTCGGAACATCTTAACAATATTGTTACATTATTTACAATTTATCGAAACTATTAGAAGCGGAAATATGGTTTTATTCAACTCCTATTTCTTACAATTGATGCAGAACATTTTCTATTTGGCATGTAGGTCTGTTCATGCCACGAGATTTCTTTTAACCAACTGGGGGGGTTGGTCAAAAACCAATAATAAATCACTGGTGATGGCAACGTATAATAAAAAATGATTGTAAAGGGTAAAGGCTAATTGTAGATTGTCTGCAAAAAAAAATAAACCACAATATTTATCTTCACCCTTGTTTCAAGGTCGAAAATTTTCTCATTACATTCTATAGTATTCATCGCGAGGAGAAACAATTCTTTTATTATTATTATTTTCTTAAGATCTTCTGATATCCTCTATTCCAAATTCCACGTTCGATAATTTCGAGACATCCTGTACATATGACATTTCTTATGAATTTTGTTTGGTTTTTTCAACAGTACTATAAATATATAAGTATAGCTTTTGAAAATTTTCAAAAAATGCCTATGACATAATATACGACAGAATTTAGTACGATTTCAATTCATATCAGATCTGAAAATGCTACTACCAGGGAGAATAAGATTCTATTTTATTCCACTTTCTTAAAATTTGTCTACAAAAAATGAAAATTGCATAAACATTCGCATTCTTTTAATGGACATTATGTTGAAAGTTTCAATATTAGACAGAGTTTTGTAAATTGTTATAGTGACGTTCCGAGAGCGTAGAAGAGCGTGGGAATATTTCTATTTGGATGGTTGTGTTGATTATGTGAAGTCAATTGGAAAGAACTCGTTTCTACGTCCACCCAATATGTGTGACGAAGTGACGACACGCAAATAGATCGGTACGGTACTATTTAAGTGATTATAGTCATTCTGAATGAGCAACATCGCGCGACTGAAGCTGGTTTTCGCAGTGATGGGTTAGAAATGTGCGTTATCCCCGAGGCTGAACGATGACTCGTTCGCTTTCGCCTGGCGTTCTTATATTCGCGAGAGAATAGCGAAGTTGGAACACGTTCTTAGCATGGGGATCCCACTGGTGTGGCGCCAAGCAATAATAACCGATCGCCCACGCTGAGCTCTTTTCATTCTTTCTCTCTATCCCTTTCGAGGTTTTTGCACCGAACTGGGCTAGCCTCGACCACGATCACACTCGCAGAATCCTCTGACGGCGCTCGCAAAAAGCTCCACTGTCCTGCGGAATCGATATCCTACCGTTTGACGAACCATTCGGTGCTGGTCCTGGGTAGATCGAACAACTTACCTACGCAGAAAACTTCCGACAATTATTTCGAAAAATAACGATCTCTTAAAAATACTTTGGAAACATCTAACACAGAAAACTCGGACAAGGAGTTCGTCAACCTCTTGCCTTACGATTTCAGTGTTCAGAGCTCTTATTTTGTAATTCTTAATTTCCTAAAGAAGGAGAAACTTTATATTTATTGTACGCCTATTTGTTCCCAAATAGCTATACATAATAGAAATAGAATTTTATTTCGATTTAAAGGGAATTAATAGCACACATATTTATTAGATTATGTTCAGAATCTTTCATCAAAATTATATTTAATAAATATTTAAAAAATTGAAGGAATTTTGAGAAATGATTGTTATAGTTTCTTTCTGTTTCGTTAACACTAGAGCAGAGTAACAGAAGCATAGTTCGTTTAAATTCTAGAAGAACTAAGGACAACTTTTGTCCCCTTTCCTGTATTTTTTTAAAATGAGATTTTTATTATTAACATTTGTCAACAACTTCATATTTCATTTTTTAATTCTCTGAGCTTTTACTTTGATTGTTCAATAATATCCTCAGACATAAATTCCTCAGAGCAGGGTAATAGAAGCAAAGTTCGTTTAAATTCTAGAAGAACTTTTGTCCCTTTTCTTGTTCTTTTTTTAAATGAGATTTTAATGTTAACATTTGTCAACAACTTCATATCTCATTTTTTAATTCTCTGAGCTTTTATTTTGATTGTTCAATAATATCCTCAGACATAAATTCCTCATAAATATTAGGGTTGTTGATTAATGCTTTGTGTTCCCAGTATATCAGAATAATAAAATATATTTCGATTACCTAATAATTGTATTAACAGAACTGTCATCAAGTGGAAGAGCATGTGTGGGCAATAAAGTGAGGTGTAATATGTAGTTGGATGATTGCCAAGTGACAGCATGCGTCCCATGAATAATGCAAACAATAATAGCAGAATATGGACATTACTGATCAACCTAGTATTTCCGAAATTGTAATAAAAAATATCACGCAACAAAAGAGAGAAACCAGAACGTTTGTCACATTTCATTTCCACTAATTCTTAAATAATTTTCCACTTAGCAAGTAAGTTTGCTCCATAGAATCGTTGGTTTTCATTTTTTTCCTTTTTCTTTTTGTTTTTTGACACAGAAGTTAACTTGAACTATATAATTTACAGTGTTTCAATTTTTACAGACGCAATTATATATAGAAAGTTTATCTTGATAATGGTCTTAAACTAGTCCGAAACGTTGAAAAGATTATAGTTATTTGCACAATTAGTTAGTAACACAAGATGGAATCTTTGCGCCGGAAACATCAATTGAAGTTATTTCAAAGAGAGAAAATGTGACATAATGAAAGATTCTAGAAATATTACAAGAAAGATACAATCGAGCGAGCCACATTTTAAAAATTAGCATCTGAATTGGTGGAAAGATGGTTTCATTTCAAGGCGGTTTGAGAATTATTTAGATTTCGGTGGAGATAGAATGAAACGATCCGGTTGTCGGTGGCCATAAATTCAAGTAAAAGTGGTTGATGCCTGAAGAATTCCGAACCCGTCTTGAACCGGCTTGAAGATCCTTTACCTGGACCTGATTAGGTCCCCTCTGGAATGCCATTTATCAAGAACTCAGGGACTTGGAGATTTCAACTACGCGATGTCCGACAAGCTTAGAGCAGGGATCAATGCTTTGACAAAAATTACCGCGAGACTCCTTTCGACCAATTAAATGCCTCGTTAGCGCACCCTTGATGGTCTGTCTGGAAAAAAGAGGACGGCTAGATCGATTAGGATACGAGGTTGAATCTTCATCGAAAATTCCGTGTGCTATCGTGTTAATTGCCGGCACATAGTGGTAGCTTCTTCGAATCGCATTCTTTAAATAATCTAACGCTGTCGTTCGCCGTTTTACACCACATGATTTCGACTGTTCTACGCAGAGACGAGAAAAATACAGTTTACCGACACTTGGAGAAAGCCAGACAACTTAATTATCGTTTCCAGTGTAGGAGTTTCGAAAATTCATTTTACGGTTTCTTAACGAAACAATCCACGATGACAAAATTATTTTGTTTTTCATTATTTTCTTATGAGACTTTTAACAATATATTTGTTGCGTTTCTCTGATTAAAATGAGACCAAACTTGACGCCAAAATTGATGGATGAATTTCATTCATTAGAATAGATGTGGGAATTTTTTCTAATTTTATGAAACGAAGATTTTATTGCAAATCAATTACAAAACCTCGGCCATCATTGTTATTAGTGATGATATTTCATAGTAAAATCATATTAGAATATATATATATTTACTGTTTAAAAAATATCTCGAAAATAATGCATTACATTTTTTATTATGCAGGGATTTTAAGGGTTTCCAATAATCTGAGGAAAAAATGTTTGCAACGAAAGTTGAAAGGTTTTTAAACACCTACAAGCTTCTATATATAAAACGTCGAAAAAAATTGTTTTCTACAATAGATAAAAATCATTTTGATGTTTTAAATGTTGAAATGTACTTTTGATTTCATAATGTAATAGCTGAATTTATGTAAGATGAATTCAATGAGCACTATATTGTGACCTTGAGCGGAGAAATAATGTTGAAAAAGTTTTTCCAACTTTTCTTTGCTTTTATAGGGGTTAGAAAGCTCGCTTCTGAACTAGAGGATCCCTTTAAGTGGGTTCCTCGATAACGCGGAACAGTCGTAAAGTGTATCGCAAGATCGTCCAGTAGAAATTCCCCATTTTCCCGGAGATACTACGATTCCGTATCTAACGAGTCGGTGGTCTCCTTCGCGGCAGGACAATCGCGAAACGTTGGCCAGATAACCTCGCGCGGAGGTATCAGCTTTCTTATTGTCGTGCTGCCCCAGGAGAACGTAACGCGAGACGCGGCCGCAGAATGTCGCCAACAGATTATGAGAGCTATTTCCACGTGCGTTCTTCTCCCTGGTGTAACGGGTCAGAAAACAGACGCGAGATGTTTCTATTTCCTGAGATATTAGAGTTTGCTGAACCTCCGGCGAGTCATTACCGAGGCTCGATATACTGTCCGCGTAACGCGTTAAGACTGCGGATCTTTTATAGATCGTTGAACTCGCAACGAAGCGACAAACTACGAAACTTCAAGTTGCTGCAATTTTACTGTGGCTGATTAAGGATGTTCTTGAAACAAAAGTACAAGAAATTCGAAATCCATCAATATATTGGCAAGGAAAGCCATTCATGAGTATATTTTGCATTAAAAAAATAAATTAACTTAAAAAGCTTTCGTTTAATTAGTGAATTATATTAACCGAAATAAACCTACAACAGGTTTATAATATAATTTACAATACAAAGTTTAAAATAAAATTTACAATAAAAAGTTAAAAATAAATATTTAAATAAATTGAGAATACCTCAGAAAGCAATATTCATGGTTATTATTGAAAATAAACATGTAAAATTTGCGTAAATTTATGTTCTAATAATAAGGAAAAAGGTGATTTTTTTTGTTTTGTAATTTTTCGACGTTTTGTAACAGTTTATAATTTTTTGCTCTGTAACTGTTTAGTGAATCCTAATACATTTTGAACATAATTAATTACATAATTTTTACTATATATATATATAAATGGAGTTTCTAGTTGCGTTTTTTCATGGTTTAAATAGGGTTTGAAGTGGAATTTCATGAATACTCCATACGAAGACATAAAATTCAGCTTTTACTAATGAAAACAAAACTGATCTGTAATTCTGTAGAACGAAGTAGATACAGAAAAGTTATTCATTTCAAACTGGATTTCTACGTTTCATGAAAGAGTACGCGGTAGAACCGTGAAACGTTGATTGTTATAATTGCTGAACATTCCTCACCACTATCACGTAAAAGAAGTTGCACTTTGAAAACTTTGATTGCAATTTCAAGTATGGAAATGAAATGCAATCAAAGTTCAAATCCAATTAAGAAAGAAATTGATATATGATTTCGATATAATAAGTATGCAAACTGTATGGTATACACACATTTACTTTTGCGCTAATTTTGCGTGACTTTCTATTCACGCTGCGTGTGCCACCAACGAACCATGATATTGAATTTATTACATAGATTCTCAAGATATCTTACAATAAATATTACAAGACTTACTAACGCCATGTATTTCGATAGCAGTCTTTGTAATTGCAATGTTTGATTAAATGCAGCATACCGCTTAGCATAGAGTATGAAAAATGTAGAAACCAATCTCATTAACTTCATAAATCCTAGGAACGTTTTAAACTGTTTATATTCGTGCAACCATAAATATCGGGCTGGCAATTAAAATCGCTATCTCAGCTGCTAACTTGTTCATAGTCGAGTAAAATAACGAAAACATTCGCGTTGCATCTCCTGCAGGAAGAGAGAATTACGTATTCTTCAACAAAACAACGCTTTGAAATATATATTTACTTCTTAAATCATCTTCTTAATTATATTTATTTCTTAAATTAAAATATCTATATATATAAGACAATTAGAATACGTAATGTTTCCTGTAGGAGTTGTGCACATAATTAAACTTTTTATTTACATGTACATATTATATTTATATTAAAAGTATTATGGTTCCTGAGTAGTATGCCGTTTAGTTTATTTCTGAATTTATCTAGCAGTTTGTATTAACCATTACTTAATACTAGTAAAATTATTTACTACATTACTACATTTACTACATTACAGTAGATGCAACTAAATTTAATTTTAACCATATCATTAAAAAATATTTCGAACAAAAGCTGTACAGTATACAGTCGACAACAAATTGCAATAATAACTAATCATAAAAAACTCTTCATTAAAAAAAAATTAGAATAAACTTTTTTACTAATGGAACCTTATATTTTTGGTGAATTAATCGTTGCATCTTTGTATTCCCTTTAAAAAATTATTAAGGTACATGGGTCACAAAAATTGATTAGTTTAAAAGTTCATTCTTAGACGCCATCTTTATGGAATTGACGAAGAAGGTGATAGGGGGTATATCGACAGACCCTTGAGTGTGGAAAAAAGCGTGGAGGTTTCAGTATGCACTATTGTGCTCGGTTGCCAGCAGAAGGTTTAATGCTGGCTGAAGATCGGCGTCTAGTTGCAGATTTGCTGTCTCAAAGACAGATAACGCGTGAATATGGTCCAGTCACATCGGGAGTGCGTCGTGCGAAAGAATGGGGCTCGAAATATTGTTCTCGAGCAGCTGTTGAACGGCAAGGTTCGTCGAACGATCGTCGGTTTCCAGTGATACACTGTTGTGGAGAGCATCGAGAGCATCTCGGCAAAGCTCGGTAGGGCGGCAACAAAGGGACGGATTTCCTAGGGGATACCGGCGGGTGTGTGTAAGTGCGCGTAGGCCAGTTCCGCGGACAGAACAAGAGGAAGATGCGATGAAGAGACAATACGAGGATTACAGTGTCCTCGCGTCAAGACCCATCGTTCTCCCCGGGCGGCACGGGGTACATACTTTCTCTCTCTCTCTCTCTCTGCATCCCGGATCGCCTCTCTCTCATGCTTCGCGCTTCACAAAAGGGTGCTTTTTCACACGGAAATGCCAGCACGACACTCGGAGCTGGATTAATCGAGCGGAACGAGCAAGAGCGAGCAAGCGGAACAGTGGACGAATGTGGCCACGATCCGCGATCGTTTCTCATTGTGCCTGGCGGCCCGCGTGATTTTCAACCGACGGGAACGATCCACGGCGAACTCTGTGCTCGCGCTCCTGATTTAACCGCGATTACGGAACCGAGACCTGTTACTGTTTCGCGACTCAGCCGACATTTCGATTAAAAGAGAACTTTCGACACCCAACGGTTACGGCTTTGCCCTACGGCAACGCCTTCAGAGAAACTTTTCTGCTCCTTCGTTAACCCTCCCTGCGCGGCTTCCGCCGTTTCGACCTTTCGGATAGCTTCTTTTTATAACCTTTATTTTATAAATTTTATTTTAAACTTTATTTTATAAATTTTATTTTAAACTTTATTTTATAAATTTTATTATAAACCTGTTGTAGGTTTATTTCGGCTTTTACAATTATGCAATAGGTTTACAGTTTTAGTACAAATATAGTCTTAGTAGACGCTAGATGTGGAGTTTACTATCGTTTAGGAAGTGAAGAATGAATTCGCAGGCTTTAACATTTGATTTGGCAAATATGTCCACTTTTAGTGGGAAGTAGAACTTAATTTTACGTAGATTGTTTACTAGTTCGATTCTTTGAGAGTCATATAGTCGACACTTTCGGATAGCGACCTCTTTGCACGAGGGATTTCTTTGACATTTTGGTCCTGAAAGATTTCCTAACATTCAGTGTTTTATTCAACACTGGCGTTGCTCGACAGTCAGTTAACACGCGAATGTTTTATTCGTTTCTGGAATTAACACTTAGAGCAAGCACTATGAAGATTTTATGTTTTTAATGCATATAATTTGAGTGCTTGATGCATCTCAGTCTGCGTTCATTTAATCCTCATACATTCCTCAGGGTGGAAATTCACCCATTCAATATTTTCGCATACTGTAAAATTATTCATCCTTTTATGTCTACTATATGTCTACTATTTATAATAGTATTGATTTTTTCATTGTGATTTTTCATTGATTTTCATAATACCTATTGATTGTACCAGTATTATTTTGTTTTTTTTCTTTGTCTTTTTGCGCATGTCCCTTCTTTCTCATTAGTTAAGTAGTCTTATATCTTTCTCTTTTTTTTCTTTTCTTTATAAATACTTATGCAAAAAGGACTTCTGCCCGTCTATAATAAATAAATAATAATAATGTATTCAGTTAATTTTAATGTGTAAGATAAAAATGGGTGAATTGTTATCGTAGTCTCTTTTATGCAGCTATTTGGTGAATTGTTATCGTGGTCTCTTTTATGCAACTATTTTTGAGGAGCGTGTGAGGGTTAATTTTACGAAAGACACCGAGAAACGTTGCTCTCGTAAAATTGAAGTTTTCAATTTTTAATTAAACAGATCGCTCCGATGGTATCTAACTTTGTAATAGCTGAGCCGTGTTAACTGGAACCGATTAATCCGCGAGAAACAGAGAAAAGCGAGCGTCGACTGTCTCGTTGCCCGCATAATACTCCGTTCTAATAGCCGTGTACGGCAAGCTCGCGTTAAGACGGGGAAAGGCGATTAGAGTAAAAGTTAAGATCACGAGAAGCCAGAGTTTAGAGAGCGAACGCGGTGAGCGTTGCCGCACTAAAAGTCCGTGACTTCCTCGACGGGAAGCTCTCGTCAAGCAGAGCTTGTGGCTTCGCGTTCCCGCGAGCACTTGGCCATGACCGTTGCTGACCTCTTCGCAGCCTCTCCTTCCTCCTCTGCGAACCATGACTCCTACTATGAAAAAACTGCTTAGCGTCCGAGTTTAGGCGCTGCACAGTGTGACGTTTCGATCATTTAGGGTCGTTTAATTCTTAATGGTGTCGTTTCTTCTTTTTTTATCGTGTATTTTTCCAGCAATACTCAAAATGTGATGATTTATCAGTCAAATACACACACTTTTATTTAAGTACAGTATCACTGCCAATTGATGTATTTTCACCATTTATAGGCAGTAGAGTTCATTCGAGGCTAATTTTTCATATCTGAATGCGATAAAATGCTTTCAAGGTAAGAGTAAATACGCAAGTTTTAAAAAATGTTCAATTTCGGAATTAAACGTCACACTGTGCGCTGTTGGACGTTCAAAATGAGAAACTTCGCGACTGTTGCCAGAAAAGGACACACAGTGGGGTACTTGGCCTAAAAGTCGGAAAAAAACTAATTCAGCGTTATTTGTGAGCTTAACCCTCATCCGTCCCTCGTGTCAATTTGACACAGTTTTCCCGAAATAAGTTTACTGTTCTGTTATTTGTGAGTAAATTTGTCCGAAACTTAGTGACTTTCATTTTTTTGTAATGCGAAACATATAACCGCGAAAACCTAAGATTTAAATGTTTAACTCATCAATTTGAATGAAAAAAACCTTTTGTGATTTTATCGATTTTTTTATCACTGTGTCAATTTGATACCGAGGGACAGCTATATCATTATGAAATAAGAAATGCGTTTTACAAAATCGAAATAATTTCTATTTTTATTTCTATTTTTAAATAAAAAAATATATAATACTTATTAATTTAAAATAAATAAATAATAGAATAGAAGGAAAAGAAGAGAAGATAAAAAAAGATATAAAATAAAAAAAAGAATAATTCCTCAGACTTTTACCTACGTCGGACAGCAAAAATTGTACGACTTATGAACTTTTGAAATCGATTTTTTCTCCAACTTTTCGGACCAAATACTTCACTGTGGACCGAAGAGCTTTTTGGTATTCCGAAGGTTACTGTCGACGTCCGATGTCAGCCAAGTTTGGTGTCCGAGGAATTTATCACTGACGCTGCTCGCTCGGAAAGCCCTATAACGGAACATCTAAACGGATCTTAGGCCTGGTCAAGCTCGTAACGCCAGGAATTATCTTGATCTAACGATCGCTTAGCTATTGGACCGACTTTACGCGACGATTAAGCCCGGAAAAATATTCTCACTCTTTTTATCCGTTCACCAATCTGGTGAAGGCGGACAGGAAGCCCCGTTAACATCGTTGCCCTTTTCCACCGATTTCTTTCGTTCGATGCGTGAGAATTGAACGGGAAGCGACTCTTTAATCCCCCGGATCTCCAGACGAAAGTTCTGAACGGTTTTGGACACGGTTGTCTTCTGGGAGAGTCCGATGTCTAGATAGCACGATGCAGGTCGACTGGTTGTGATTCAGACGCTTTCGCTTTCCATTCTCTCCGCTGCAGAATGCTGAAGTAAATTACAGGCGAAGCACGCTTCTTATATTAATCGCCGAAAGATACGGGCCAACCTTCTGAAAGTTGTTTCTCCGCTTTGCTCGCCTCCTCCCTTGCAATTAGTGGCGTCATTGCTACTCTATCTTTATTCAACGACAATCTTTTTTTTCGTTTTCATTGTGGGCTTGTACTATCTATAAAATTGCCGCGAGTATATTAATTCTCTGTGGCGACGACTTTCCATCTCGGAATTACGTCAAAATGCAGATTTATCAGGTGTTTAATTTACATACTGAGTGCTGTATATGCTCTCATCGAATATACAACTTGCAAAGGAGGCGCAACATTGTTTTGTGACAAGATAAATTGTATTCTTTAAAAAATGGAGTGATATTTTTAATATGTGTTATAATATTCATGTACTACGTGTAATAGATATAATTCTAAATTCTATTCTTAATGCAGTTATTCCTAATACTCTTCGATGAAGTACATTTGCACAATTGGATTTGTTCAAGAAAAGTTGAAATTGTAATAGCAATCATTAAAAGATTCTCGCGCAGTGTAACTTCTATTGAAATCAATAATATTTAGTTACAAACTTATAAGAATGGTATTTAAGAAGAGAATACCCGTAGTAGATAATATAATATTTGATAATTATATAGAAAAGGTCTGCGTACTCCGATTTTGATGAAATTTTAATGTGTTATAGATTTCGACATTTTGAACAAGTTTTTCCTTTTCCAATATAGGGGGGTGGCTTTTAGTTTTCGAGATATTTGCAAAAGACTATCGCTAATACTGTATTGAATTTTTCGTATTCCTGCATGCTCCGCGGCAACGTAAAATTGTTCCGTTAAATATAATTATTTCAAATAATTACCAAATATTTGCATAAACATATTCAGTTCAAGTATAAATACACAGAAACTGAAATTTTTAATATTTTTAAGTGCAACTTTCACGAACAATTTATTTGGCTGATTAAAACAAATGAAATCGACCGCAGAAAATGAAAATGTCATCAGAGTTTATTGAGCTTTATACTCGAGTACGTTGTAAATTCGTTTATTAATGTTCCATTGGTTCTTAATGAATCGTGTCAAAATTCGGATATGTTTAACGTACAAATAAACATGGTACTTGGAGCAGGAACGTTTATTGACCGTGCGCCAACTTGGCAACAAGCGATTAAATAATCGACCACGGCTTTACGCCTCGTGTCATGGGATCGGTGGAACCAGAGCTGGCGCATTTAGTACTTAATCTGTTATCGCCGACGGGAATTCCGAGACCCTCCGAGTGCACTTATTTTTATCGTCGTGGTCCTAAATTGTGAACGGCCGTTTTTATTTTCGGTGGCGAGACAGTACCATTGACGTGCTCTCGGCGCCCCATTTCTTTCTGGAGTTCGAGGGTGAACCGGCCCGCCTGCTCCCCTTATGGAGTGATTACTTGCGCCCCAAAATGGAGTTGAAGCACTCGGATGACATCGCGAGTATTCGGGGACGAAAATGCCGCGAAGAAATCCTTCCCCAGGGGAGACGCGCGAAAAATCCTTTATATTCTTTCACTATTTTTCCGATTATTTTCTTATTTGCTTTCGTTTGCAAACTAGTTTTGACTCTCATACGTTCCAGGAGTGGAAATTCACTCATTCACTATTTTACCACGTTTTTATCAGCTCGCTTTCTTGTTCGTTTACATTCATTTCTCTTTGTGTTGCAAGATGCATTTCTTTAAAATGTGACAATATAAATGAAATAAAATTTTCATTGATTTCTCTGTGAACATAATTCCTTAATTTAAAGTGAAGTTCACCAATTTACTATTTTTACATTGATTTCTCTCTGTGTTGCAAGATGCATTTCTTTAAAATGTGA
>JAQQRZ010000097.1:0-13302 GCA_028455615.1 Lasioglossum zephyrum
TATCAGTAACCCGCTTTGTAAGAGCGGGTTAACCAGGTTAACCGTACAACGATGTCTTCAGTAACCCGGTTACGCGGGTTAGTCGCGGGTTACAGAAACCGCGCATGGTAACCCGGGTTACGGTTCGGGTTAGGCGTTGGTTAGGATCCCTGATTTTAGTTTGTTTGTCTGCCTCAAGACAATGCTCGTAGATATTGAACTTGCCATAGGCCTAATCACCGACACCTTTCTCAATTACTGTTGTAAGGACATTTCGCATTCAATTAGGTGCCATTTCATTCATTTAGATAATGGCATGGATTTCGTGGTCGCGCGAAATAAGTTAGAAGATCCAGGAGCCTCATTAGCTTCATGTGCCCGCAATAAGAGACCTTTAGAAACGTTAGCTCGTGATCAAATAGAGGTTCACCTTATTCCCCCATGCACTCTTTATTGTGGTGGGTTGTGGAATCAAGGTGGCCGTTTAGATCGAACCCATTTGAAACGGGTAATAGACAATCGGATGATCAATTTTGAGGAGCTGTACACGGTCTTTACGCAGATTGAAACCTGCCTGGACTCCTCTCCATCAAATCCTTTGTCTCCAGATCCTTCTGATCTCAACCTTTTAATTCCTGGTCATCTCCTTGTGGGACCAGCGTTGAAGACATTATCGCGAGTCTATATTGTTGATGCTCGCCACACACACACAGAGCAAACTTAGTAGATTTTAGCTATTGCAACAGCTGATCCACCCTGGTTGAAAACGATGGCAACGGGATTCCTTCCACGGATCGCGGCAGTGCCAACAATTGACCAGTGGCACTCCCATTATTCCAAGAAACAGAGCGACGGTCCTAATCAGGAAGGACTACCTGTCGCCGAGGAAGTGGACAGTAGGACGCACTCGGAAGCTGCATCCAGGCCAGGATGGAACCTCCAGAATCATCATTTCTCGCACTGTCCATAATTTGTGCGGCCAGTTGCTAAGACTTAGTTACTACCATCGCGGAAGACCACCGAGATTCCGAACCCGTACAAATTGTATTTTGTTTGTTAGTCTAGTTGTCCTAGTTGAGCGATCACCGTCTAAATCGCTATACATAGTTTCGTTACCTTGTGTCACTTCTAGTTGCGCTCGCCAGCTTGTTTTAGTTGAGCGATTATTATATCGAATCGTCTTACATAGTTGCATTACGTGGAGCTACTCTTAGTGTTTCTCACTAGTTTGTTTTAACTGAGCGATTATCGTGCCAAATGCTGCACATACTTTCCTTGCGCTGCGTTATTTTTAGTCATTCTCTTCTAGTATGTTTTAGTTGAGCGATTGCTGTGTCAATTGCTGTACATACTTTCTTTGTGCTGCGTTATTCTTAGTTGTTCTCATTTAGGTTGCTTTAGTTAAGCGATTATTGTGTCAATCGCTATACACAATTTCTCTAATTGTTCCAAAGCTTGTTTAGTTGAGCGATTATCATATCAAATCGATGTACATAGTTCTTAGCATTACGTAGCTCTTATTTGTTCCTCCCCAGTTGAGCGATTAATATCTCACATCGCTGCACATAGTTTAGTACTCTTATTTGTTCTTCACTGGTTTGGCTTAGTTGAGCGATTGTTATATCAAATCGCCGTACATAACATCTTGAGTCGTATTACTCCCAGATAAATTCGTTTAGTTTGTTGTAGTTGAGCGATTATCATGCCAATCGCTTCGCATAATTCTTCATGCTGCGTTATTATCAATTGTTCTCTCCGATAGTTGTTTTAATGGCGCTATTATTGTATCAATCGCCACACCGAGTATCTCACGTTACATTACCTTTATTTAATTTGTTTTAGTTTATTAGTTGTTTTAAATCACGGGCCTCGTATACATTTGTCTGCGTCTCTTGTTCCTGTTGGTACTCTTAGTTTGTTTTCTCGTTAAGTTTACGACTACTTCGTCTTTGTATTGTACAGCTATCGTAGTCTAGTTATTGGATCAGTACCGCAGACTCGGCCCACTAAAATTGCTTTGTTTGTTTTATTGAACTCGATTAGTTCAAGGTGGGCGGTATGTAGCGGCCGTGCTGGACGGATTTTATGGTAGGGACACCTGTATTGCACATGGGCCCGGTACGTGACTTCTCGTAGTTTGGCTACGGCGTTGGGCCTGTCATCGCCATGTGATTTCCGTCCGTACCTGGGTACCTTCGATCGCGTCCTTGTCATAAAACCCTTAAAAACGTTCGCCTCTTGGGTCCGGCGCGGCTGGCTAGTGCTTGGAACTACAGCATTTGGTTGCCAAATGTTGGCCTTGGCAAACCTGGGGACTGTTGTAAGCAGCTAGTTTGGTACCGTCCATCCCCTATCATCCCAAAGGATGGGGATGAATTCGTCAAGAGTAGGGAGGAGGACCGAGGTGAGTAGTTGAGAGCTCTCGGTCCTCCGGTGAGACTGCAACACAACTTCTATCCTCGATCACAGCACAGATCCTTAGTTTGCATCTAGACTGCACCGTGTACTTGGCAGAATGTAGTTAGATTTCGCTGCACCCTCACGTTTTTGTTACCACGCATATCCATCGTGGCAGTTCTCGCGCATAAATTGTAATAGTGAAATATATAGTTGTTTACAAGACTTCATTCAAATTCATTCCTTCAACCAGTGAAGGTGATCCATCGGTTATAAATAGTAGGCACCTCTCAGTGCATAGTAAACAAGGCCCGAACGATCTCCACAAGATCGACCACCGGCAGAAACAGAAACAATCATATGGTGAAATTTTTTTTAATGGAATGTCCTATTTTTTATACCATAGATCGATAGAGTATTGTAGGTTTAGGATATATGTAGGTCAACACTTTTATACTCAGAATTCGATACTCTATCTATTTATAGTATAAAAAGTAGAACTTTCATTTAAAAAACTTATTTCAACTTTTTAAATCCTTCCACTCCAACGAACCGTCTTCATCGCATAAATAGTAATACAGATTACACAATGACGGTCGAGTACACATCACAAAAAAATTATAAAATTTTATTTGCATATGCCCAGTGCAAAGGAAACGCCAGGGCTGCAACTAGGAAACTAGCTGTAGAAAATCGTGAACTACAGCCTACGCCTTCGGACCACTATATCAGGCAGCTTGCGTCGCGAATTTGCGAAACGGGATCGTTTTATCGCAACGGAAGAAACGCCGGAAGACCGCGAACGACCAGGACGGTACGCACCGAAACGGACCTCCTGGACATGGTGCATGAGGATGGCACTGTGAGCGTGCGCGATATCAGTCGTCGTTTGAGGTAAATGAAAGTATAAGATAATATTTGATTACAGCTTATTCAACAGTAGGTACTTATGCATTTTCATGTATTTTGTTTTAGGAAAAGTCGTACTGCGGTGCACCGAATTTTGCAAGAAATTTATGCCAACCGTATAAATTTGTGATGGTCCAACAATTAATGCCCGGGGATCCCGCCCGGCGGCTTGAGTTTTCAAGGTAACTGCTGCGCGAAGTTGCGCGGAATCCGACGTTCGTCAAGTGCATATTGTGAACCGACGAATCACTTTTCACAAGAGAAGGGTGTTTCAACGCCCACAATTTGCACGTATGGAGCGTCGAGAATACGTATGCGCTTCGGCAACGCGGCGCACAGCACCGCTGGTCGGTCAACATTTGGGCCGGAATTTGTGGCGATCAAATTATCGGGCCGTACATGCTACCCGATAGAATGAACGGGCCGGAATTTTAAATCTTTTTGGGACATGTTCTGCCGTATCTTCTGGAGGATGTCCCTTTAGATATCCGGCAGAACATGTTCCTCCAACTGGATGGTGCGCCAGTGCACTACGCTAGACGAGTCCGCGCCCAAATTAATGAAACCTTCCAGGACAGGTCTATTGGCCGCAGTGGACCTGTTGCGTGGCCCGCGCGATCACCTGACCTCAACCGGCTGGATTTTTTCCTGTGGGGATACTTAAAGGTAATTTCAATTTTCATGTATTTTTTATTCTTTATTACATTATGTGTTTGCTTACGTTTTGCTTTTCTTTTATGTCATTTCAGAATGAGGTGTACCGTGTACCGGTGAATTCGGCGGAAGAAACGGTAGCACGCTTTCACGGTGCCATTGCGCAGATCACCACGGTGTCGTTAAAGCGGGTGCAGCAGCAAGTCGTTCGAAGGACCGAGCTGTGCGTCCAACAAAATGGATGGCATACTGAACATCTGCTTTAAAAATGTAATTTACCACCAGGCGCTCCGATGGCTCTGTCAGATTGACAACCCGACCGGCCGGCTCGCGAGATGGGCGTTGGAGCTGCAGCAGTACGACTTCGACGTCAAGTATCGACTAGGAAGCCTAAATCATGTGGCAGACGCGCTAGCCCGTAACGAATCCGCAGCGGGCGTTAACCTGATCCGACCGAGGCAGCGCCCCGACACATGGTACCAGAAGAAAGTCGAAGCAGTCCGGAGCAACCCGCTGTCCGTCACCGACTACCGGATACAAGACGGAAAACTTCAACGCCACCAGCTCGACTACAACGAGCCCGAGCCGGGCGACGCTTGGAAGACCTGCGTGCCCATCCGCGAACGAACAGCAATACTGCAGAAGCACCATGACGACCCCACCGCCGGACACTTACGAGTCGCCAAGACGGTCGTCCGGCTGGCGCGACATTTTTATTGGCCAGGCATGTTTCGGGAGACCGCCAGATACGTCCGCAGCTGCGCCAGCTGCCAACGGTACAATTCGCCGCCGCAGCAGCCCCCGGGACTCCTACACGCCAATCCGGGAACCTGACCATGGCACACGGTGTCCACCGACCTTGTTGGACCACTGCCACGGTCGCGCCAGGGGCACGTATGGCTGTTGGTCGCCCTCGACCGGTTCACTAAGTAGGTGGAACTCGTACCACTGCGCAAAGCCACCAGCTCTGCTATCGCCGCCGCGATACACAAGGAAGTCATTCTCCGCCACGGGGCACCCGAAGTGGTCATCACCCATAATGGCCGCAAATTCGTCGAGGGAGCGTTCACGGCCCTGTTAGAGGCAGCAGGAGCCACCAACCGGAAGACGCCGCCGTACGCATCGCACTGTAACCCGGTAGAGCGAGCCAACAAAACCGTGACGACAATGCTCGCACAATACACCGGCGCACGACACAACCAGTGGGACGAGAAGATAGAAGAGGCACGGTTCGCCGTCAATACCGCATGGCACGAGGCCACCGGGTACAGCTCGGCTTACCTCAACCAGGGAAGAGAACTGCGGATACCGGGCTAACCATCAACCGAAGATGCAAGCGAACGCACTCCTCCGCAACGATGGAAGAACCTCAAAGACGCGCAGGAACTCGCGAAATTGCACTTGGCCCAGGCGTTCCACATCTGGAAACGCGAGCATACCTTGTCCGACAAGGCCGCCGGCATCAACGCGAAACTCGCGCCAAAGTACAGCGGGCCGTACACCGTCGGGAGAATCGTGTCCCCTGTCATCGTCGACCTACGCAGCGGGAACCAAAAATGAACGCGCCACATCCACATTCAGGATTTAAAACCTGCGATGGGACCAGACACGGAGCCCGTGACGTCCGCGGCAGTACCCGAGGAGGGCACAAATTTGGGCGCTCCAGACGGCACGCCACCTCAACCTCCCGCGCCTACCACCGTCCCGGCTCCTCGCCGTCGAGGCCGTCCCCGTAACGACCACCACGATTTGTTTCTGTCACAGGGTTTGTACAACAGCACGTACGGCAGAAATTGCAGGACGAAATGGAGGACTGGGTCCAAGAATTGGAAGACCTGCTCCAGAAGCCCGACCTGACAAAAGACTCAGGACGCCGACCATCGAAGTGCCCGCCACAACGCCAGTCGCGCCGACAAGGGTCACCGGCGCGACCACGCCAGCAGCGGCACAATCGCGACCTACCGAAACGTCGTCCCAGCCACGACCAGCCGGAGCGACGGACCTGCCGGCAAACCTCGCCCTGACGAGCCACCCAGGCAACAAGGTCGTGCCACCCGGGCAATCGCCGCACCGCTGCCACGGTCCACAGATCCACACCATACGAGCGGTCGTTTTTCTCCAAGAAAATAACAACCTTTCGAGCTATTTCAAATGGATAGAATTTCCGAAGGGACGCGAAACAACCGCGGAAAACCGCGTGATTACGCGCGAATGCGCGATTATAATGACAGAAAGAACCTAGAAAAGGGTTTTGACTGGGCTAATGAGGTTGAGGTTGCTGCCAAGTTCGACAGTGCGATGAGCGAAGGTAATAGAACCGCTCCGTCGCGACAACAGCAGAACAGCGCCCGATCAGAGAGTTGGAGAGCCGACAAGGCTACTCCGAAGACAATTCCGCCTAAACGGGGTGATGCCGCGCCGGATGGTGCGATGCGGTTTAGAGCTAAGGCTCAAACGCCGGAAGTGGTCGAGGACCTGTATTCAGTCGGGTCGACGGGACCACTGGTACCAGTGACGCAACAACATGGCCACAATTTGGATTACTCAACTTTTCCAACGTTAGTTGAGAGGACGTAGCGGGATCTATTGACGGCTGATGGGCGCCTAGCGCGAAAAATGCCGTTCTGTGCGTTTCAACACTACTGCACTACGTTATTAAATGCAGTTATAATTGACGTATCACAGAATGAGAATAGGGAAGGCACCCTTTATGGCGAGGGAGATGTTAAGGCCTTCCTTGACTACACTGTACCGAGACCGGTATGTGAGTATTTCTCACTTATTACTGGCGCAACAATAACGGCGGGTGACAATGTTAGAGTGAATATTCCTGACATCACCATCCCGAAGAAGGATGAATGTGCCGGGTCTTTCGGGGTCCTTGATGCCGCACATCATAACGTGTATGAGTGCTATGTAGCTCCTTTGATATCAAGAAGAAAAGTAGAAGCGACTCTTGCGGCAGCCCCAAGAGGCAGCAGGGCTTGGCGACCCCTACCTGATGAACTAATGGACCGGAATCTACTTCTGACCGTCAATCTTCTGGGGTACGGTCCCCTTGAGGACTTAAATCCTGATGGTCGTAATGCCATATCCGACTTTACTTCCCGCCGGATGATGATAACACCTTGGAGGGTAGGCTCCAATTCTCACGTGAACTCATGACTAGAGTAAATCACGTTTTAGATAATATGAAAGAGAAGTATAAGATGGTACCCGCCCAGACCAAGAAGAAAGCCGTTCCTGGTCTGGTTGGATGTCTAGAGGTGTCACAACCATCGGACAGTACAGCTGACATAGCATCTGTCAATGCTGCCGTTATTACGTGCAATAACGTCGGATCTTCCGTCACGCAGATGATGATGATCCATGGTCTCAAACGGAAGAGATCACCAATGGCGCCGGGGTATTGCGCTCTATTGGCTGGCGATGTTGTACCGCCGGGATGGGCCGCCACGATGAACGCCAATTTTAATTATGTTGATGACTTTTCCAACACTAGGTACAGGGATGACCCTGCACGAATTTTTCGCGTCACGGTCCGGGACCCAAGGACCCTCGACGAGACTACCCTACTTCGTGAACATCACTCGCGAGTAATCGCGCACTTTCGGGAAATTTCGGTAGGATGGTCGAGTGGGGGGAACAAGAATTTATGCGGCTCGTTACCGATCAACGAGAGATCACTGTCGCGCTAGCCCTGGCAGGGACAGCTGCAGGCTTTTCTCGTGGGTCGAGTGGGCGTCTCTGGCGGTCCCAAGGAAAATCCATGAACTCACTGAGTTACATTGGTGCATGCGATGATGACCGAAAAGTGAGAACAACCAGCTTTTGCTCGGATCGTCGGCTGACACGTATACGAACGAGCCGTGTCAGCGTAGCGGTGCTGTATGCATCCTACAAAGGAAAAGAAGGAGGCGGAGAAATCGAAAAGATTTATCTTTTATGTTTTCCCCGTTCTCAAAGCAACACGCCGCTACAGTTCTTGCATGCATCACGCCGGTGGGACTAAGACGGACGGACATCGGAGCAGCGCACAGCACGGTGCGGGAAGAGCGCGTCGTACTTGATCGGGTCGAAGTATCCCCGTCGTCGACGTGTCCTCGCTAACCTGTGTGACTGCCATTTCGTCTACCAGGTTTCAAAAGCATCATGTCGCTGGTACTTAGGCGCATGGACATCGGAGCAGCGCACAGCACGATGCGGGAAGAGCACGCTGTACTTGATCGGGTTGAAATATCCTCGGCCCTGGCTTCGGCTAGACGGGCGGCTAGGTGACAAAGTAGCGCTAGACCTAGCCAACCGGCTGGGAGCTGACCAATAGCTCCGGCGATGTGGTCTCTCTCGGGTGAGGAAGTGGTAGGTGGTTGAGTTTGCCTTGAGCATTCTTGGCCCTGATATCCGCGGACTATATCCTGGGCGCTGCACCTACCTGTGGATGCAGGTACCATTTGAGGGTCCACCGAGGCCGGTGCACGTGCCGGGACGAAGATGTGTTTTAATTTCTATGGATACACGAAACAAAACCAAACAGCGCGTCAAGTCGGAGGGAACAGTGCAAGGCCCGGCCGAGCATGAAGCTTCCGCAACAGGGACAGCTCCGTTAAAACCGAGAGGACCGAGGAAGATAATCTTCCTAGCGTGACCCTCGAAAGGTGCGATGCACCAAAACCGAACAAGAGCAAGAACTTGGTCCCGGTGATTAAACCACCAGGTGAGACTTGCCCTTGCAGAGAGAACGCGAGCTCTCCTCAGTCCGAGGGGAGTTCGAAGAAAAAGGGAAAGGTTGCAAAACCTGCCGCAGGAAATGGTGAAGCACTCGGAGAGGGAACCTCAAAGAGCGCGAAAATCCATACGGGCAAGAAGGGTTCTGAAAAGACCCAGAAAGCCAAAAAGGACAAACGCACTGCTAAGGATGCACCAGCCAAAGCGGAGCGTGAGCGACTGGGAGGGAAACCGACGGAGGCGGTTCCCGGGCACAAAGTACGGCCTCTCGATCTCATCCGAGACGAAGCCTTAAAGCAGGTCGAGGCCATTACTCGCCGGTGCACTCTGGAGAAAGGAGTCACCAAGGCAGTATCGGCATCGATCGCAACAAATGCGAATGCACTTAACGGGCTCGTCCAGGAACTAATTCTTCGGAATGGTTTCCTAGAAGGACAGCTCGCAGCGGTCAGGGCTGATTTAGTTAGACCGTCTGCACAAAGTGCAACGACTGCGTCGCGGACTGCCCCGCGGTCCTCGAACAGTCAAGCTGGGCAACGCGCCCGCTCGACCTACGCCGAAGCGGTAAAGGTCGAGTGTAGTAAAGTCTCCCCGGACGCGGTTAAGCCACCACAGCACGTGGTAAGGATTTTTCCGCCGTAGGGCAAAGAGCAGAGCAGCGAAGCGACTAAGCGGACTGTTCTGTCTCTGGTGAAACCTGGGAAGGAGAAGATCCGCGTAAGGTCAGTCCGACTCATCCACTCCGGTGGCATAGCAGTCGAGACCGAACGCAAAGAGGACCTTCAAGTCTTCACGGGGAGTAAGGGACTGAAAGATAAAGGACTTTCGGTCTCTCTGCCGACGAAACGGAACCCGTCACTTATAGTGTACGATGTTCCGAAGACGATGGCGAGAGAAGAGGTTGCTTCCAATCTGTGGAAGCAAAACCTCTCCGATATGACTCAAAAGGAGTTTGCGTCTAACCTGAAGGTCAGCTACCAAGCTGGTCCTAAAGGCAGGGAGGCAACCAATTGGGTCATCGATGTCAGTCCGCAGGTTCGCCAGCGGCTGAAAAGTGGGGAAACACGGGTATACCTGGGATGGTCAGCTTGTCGTGTACAGGACTATGTCACGGTAACCCGGTGTTTCAAATGCCAGAAGTTTGGTCACACGGCCAAACGTTGCAAGTACAAGGAGGACGTATGTGGTCACTGTGCTGAGAAGGGTCACACCTTCGCCACGTGCAGCAAGAAGAGCGGACAACCGGTCTGCTCGAATTGCAAGGAGCGTGGTAAGCCTTATGGCCACAAGTCCCGAGACAGGCTGTGCGCTTCCTACCAGGCGGCGTTACAGCAGGTAGTCGCTCGAACCAATTATGGCTAAGCGCACCGAAGACAGACGACGGTCCCAGAGGCCGATCCGAATCGTGCAGCATAATATGCAGCGCGCTCGGATCGTTACCGATGAGATCAGATCTTTGCTGCATTCGCAGGGAGTTGACGTGTTACTAGCACAAGAGCCGTACAGCTGGGAAGGCAAAATGCCTGGGCTGGAACGGACTACGAAACTGATTTCGGAAGGGGATCGACCGATGGCAGCTATCGCTGTCACCAACTGAGACCTAACCGTCGTCAAGCTTTCACATCTGTGCGACACGCATCTCTCCTGTGCGAACGTTAAGGGCAATTTCGGTGAGTTCTACCTGGTCAGTCAGTACTTTCAATTCTCGGAGGAGATTGAACCAAGTCTGACACGACTGGAGAGTGTACTTGCGGCATTGAGTCACAACAAAGTTGTGATCGCAGCGGACGTCAACGGTAAATCTGTCCTTTGGGGCAGTACGAAGACTGACGCGAGAGGCCGAAAACTCGAAGAGTTCGTGGCCCGGCACGGCTTAGTTGTTTTGAACGAGGCTGGTAGTATGCCCACGTACTCCAGCTCTTCCGGAGAGTCTTTTATAGATGTCACTTTTGCGACACCTGACATGTCTGACAAAGTGCGAGGATGGAAAGTCCAGCGGGACTTAACATCTAGCGACCACCGAGTCACACGTTTTTCGTTGCAGTTCTCAGCCACGGATGGAAACCGGCACCGTGAAGGGCGGTTCCACCTGGATAGTGCGAACATGCAAAAATTCGAACGAGCGCTGCTGGAAAGCAGGAGGAATTTAACCCTCCGACCGAATAGTCGCGAGGAGGTTGAACAGCTAGCACTGGAATTCGAGCAATCGATTGTCCAAACGTGCGAGTCCTCCATGCGGACCAAGAGGTGGCACTCCAAATCAGTCCCTTGGTGGACGCCGGAGTTGACGAGACAGAAGAAGCGAGTCTACAGATGTAGACGAGCCTTCCAAAACTCGAGATTGTCGAGGGAGGAGAGAGCCGACCGAAAAGCTGAGTATCTCGTGCAGAGAAAGGCCTACTCGGCGGCCGTGAGAGTTGCGAGGTATCAAAGTTGGAAAGACTTCGTTACCGAGCAAGGGAACAAAGAGCCTTGGGGTCTTGTTTACAAGATCTCGAGACAGAAGCTGAATGTTGAGACAGCGGTTTCAAACATTCGGACTTCTGAAGGACACACGATGGACTGGGAATCCACTGCGTCAGCGCTGCTGGAGTCGTTAGTTCCGGACGATTCGTCTGTGAGCGACACTCCTGAGCAAGCGCAGCTTAGACTTGAAGCCGCTACCGAGCCGACGACTGAAGACGATCCAGTCTTCAGACGCTGGGAGCTTGAAGAGGCGGTGAAAAGACTTAAGCGACGTAAGTTCCCGGGCCTGGATCGCATAGAGCCGGAAGTATTGAAATTCTCCGCTGGAATACTCCAAGCCGAGTTACTCCGACTCTATAACAGTTGTCTTGAGTATGGGGTCTTTCCCTCCAGGTGGAAAGTCGGGTCAATCAGAACTATCCTGAAAGGACCCGGCAAACCGCAGACGGAGGTGAAGTCCTATCGGCCTATATGCCTGCTATCCGTAGTGGGCAAGGTTTTTGAGAAGCTAATCGCTAGCCGATTGGCTAACTTGTTCCTAAGCCCGGAATATGCATCTGACCGGCAATACGGATTCAGACCGGAGCGATCTACGGAAGATGCCGCAGTAAAGCTCAGGAGTCTTGTATCCAGCTGCGAAGATCACTATATCCTGGCGCTCGCCTTCGACATCTCCGGAGCGTTCGACAACTTATAGTGGCCGAGCATCCTCAACGAGTTGAGGAGGCGAGGCTGTCCTCCCAATCTTTATAGGCTGATGGCCGACTATTTCGCCAACCGTGTTGTGGTTTTAAAATCCACACACGGAGAAGTGCGGAAAGTCGTAACCAAAGGCTGTCCACAGTGATCCATACTCGGTCCGAGCTGTTGGAACTTGGTCTTTGACCGAGTACTGCAGCTCTTGAACGGGCACAACTGTGAGCCCATCGCCGATGCGGACGACCTGATCGTGCTTGTCTCGGGCAACTCGAGAGGGAACTCCAGAAAAAAGGGCAAGGGGTAGCGGATGCGATTTCTGCGTGTTGCAATGCACGAAAGTTATCGTTATCTGCTCCCAAGACCGAGATGGTACTCTTAAAAGGCTACCTCGACAGAGGGAGGCCACCTGTGGTAAAGATTGACAGCAAAAGTATCGCCATGAAGGATACGATCAGGTACCTTGGTGTATACATCGACAAACGACTGGGAGTCAAATCTCATGTCGAGCATGTGAGTGCTAAGTCAACGGCAACGTTTAGTGCGTTGTCGAAGATTGCTCGTTCAAACTGGGGGTTGGGATATCGGGCTATGCGTACCATGTACACAAGTCTGTTTGTCCCGATCACGGCATACGCTGCTGCGGGCTGGATAGACCTTCTCACCTCTAAAAATGAGAACTAATCTCATAAGGGCGCAGAGGAGAGCACTACTCGGCTGCACTAAGGCCTATAGAACGATATCCACCGACGCGATCACCGTGGTCGCTGGTGTGGTACCGATAGACTTGGTGATAGCAGAAAGAGCGTGTGCCTATAAGATACGAAAACTACAAAGTGTAGAGTACGAGACATGTCAGATAAGTCAGGTCGATTTGGCTAACGGAGTCGTGAGTCCGCGCGAGGCATTAGCCGAGGTAAGACGGACCGCTCTGGCAAAGTGGCAACGGAGATGGTCGTCATCGACGAAGGGAAGGACTACCTTCAGATACTTCAACGATGTTTCAGACCGTCTCTGTGCGCGCTGGGTGATCCCGGATCACTATGATCTCAGTTCTTGAGTGGACACGGAGATTTTCGTGCGAAGCTCAAAGCCTTCAAGCTCGTCGAGGACGAACACTGCGAGTGCGGCGAAATGGAAACACCGAGCCATATCTTGTATGATTGTCCTCAGTACGATCAAGCGCGGGAAGCTCTGCGCCAGGCAGCCGAAGCTAATGGCCAACCGTGGCCGGTGCAAGAGGCTGGTCTGGTGACCGAACAACTGTTCAGTAGCTTCCGGAAGTTCGCGCGAGACGTACTCCGCGAGAAGGCAAGAACGAGAGGAGTCACGGTTTAGAGGCAAAAGAATACCTCTGCCGAGACACCAAGACATAGGACCAGCAGGCCGATGTTCCATCCGGGAACTCGGTCCCTCGGGCCAGGACAGAAAGCCCCTCCTGCCTGTTTCTTGAAACGGGTAAGGAGTTCCTGGGTA
>JAQQRZ010000098.1:0-13290 GCA_028455615.1 Lasioglossum zephyrum
ATTCGTTGACACATTACAGTAATATTTGTTTATTTTTAAACGTGAAACAGAACCTCGATTTCGCCTCGAACGCAACGCCTTGTAATGAACAAAGACATTCGAGTGTTACAGAGCCTGAAGACAACGTAATTGCAAACTCTTATTAGATTTTTTATAGCATTCTCCCGAATTGGAAAAACCAATTATCTAAGGGTATAATTAAAGCGCGGGGTGCACTCTAAAAATTGAGCGCCGGGACATAAAAGAGAGTAATGAACAAACGAAGTAATTGGAACTTTTCGAGGGACACTCGTCGTTACGTTCTGAAAAATTAAGGGAAAAGTTATCGTCCGTATTTGTACAGCTCGGTTGTGCGAAGGATAAATTTCTAAATCGTGGTTGACCGCCGTATATTTTTCACGTTGCTACCTTAATGCTTCCGTCGGTCTGACAAACGTGATCGCCCTGGTAATGCCTCCAGGTGCGCAGAACGAGCACATTGTGTGTACTACGTGCGTCAGTGTCATCGCATGCTCTTCATCAAACCACCTTTTCCTTTTCAGTGAGACGTGTAGACAACAGTTACGCTGTACTAACTACACTTGTCTCTGGAATCACCACAAAAGATTTCATTAAAATCGGTGGTTCCACAGATGAGTAAGGTCAACGTTCCTATTTCTAATCATGTCTCGATTTCTGATCACCACGGAATATTTTTTTATTTAATGTAGAATTTAATATAGAATTTAATGTAGAATTTAATGTAGAATTTAATGTAGAATTTAATGTAGAACAATGCCTATTGCACAACATTATTGACCGTGAATGATCGTGATTGACTAATTAATACAATATGTATATTTAATATAATACAATAATTGTTGTACAATATGCTTGATCGTGAATTGGCCCCTTTAGACAACAAATTAGTTATACAAAAAATATATCAAATTAGTTCAATATTTTCCTACAAAATTCTGACAAACATTTATAGGAAAATTGTGTATATGAAAATCGAAGTTGATAAATTTTTAGAATTAAAAATGTTAATACATAGTTTCTCCTCTATTTATTTTACTTATCTCAATTTACCACTGATGGAGTTTCCGTTATCAAGTTACATACCTATCGAAAGATTTCAGCAGCAGAGACCGTTAATTTAAATCAATTCGTGATCGAGAGAAGCTCTTCAATATAAAGAACGAAAAAAATTGTATTTCCAGAGTCGTTACAAATAATTCATAAAGAATCTGTGCAAAGTTTGAAAGCCCACAGACAACGGAAAAAGCGTGCCACGAATGGATTAAACATTAAAATAATTAATTTAATGCTGGTGAAATCGTTTCCCGAACATGTGTAATGCAAAATGAGTACAATTGCAAAGTTTCGATGCGAGATTTGAGTTTAAAACGGTAACGCGCGTTAATTCGTTTCATTAATACAGTTGTAAATTCAGATTTTATTACGTTCCCATACTAATAGCCGTCATAGGAGGAATATATTTCCATTAAATTCATTTGGAAATATGAAATGTAAAATTATGAATTTGAAGTAAAACCTTCACTCTACTTATAAAGTATTTTTCACAAACGATTAACGGTTTTGCACGATTGCTATAATCCATATTTCGTTTTAATCTCGAAATGATTCTCTGCCGAATAAATATGGTTTGTGTTCGTGCCATCGCGGATCGGTGAAATACGTATGTATCTCCGTTTTTATGATTGCGTGCAATACCCAGCGATTAAACTGATTGAACGAATCGCGTGATATTTACAACGTGGAACGATACTCGATACACGATCACATCTTGGACTCGTATGAGCCTTTTGCAGATTTATGTACTGCAAGGTATCGGTGTTGAAAAATTTCTTTGCAAATGTACAGAGTCTTTCAAAATTACATGTCACGACCAGTATAGTTGGAGATTTTGCTGTATGGGTGGAGATTTGTCACGACAATGAACTGCAAAATTGACCTTAACATTGAGTCCAAGCTTAAAATTGACCTCATCATTGAGTCTAAAGCTCAAAATTAACCTTAACATTTACTCCAAGCACAAAATAGAAATTTACATTGAGTCCAGGCTCAAAATTGACCTTAACATTGAGTCCAAGCTTAAAATTGACCTCATCATTGAGTCTAAAGCTCAAAATTGACCTTAACATTTAGTCCAAGCACAAAATAGAAATTTACATTGAGTCCAGGCTAAAAATTGACCTAATCATTGAATCTAAAGTTCAAAATTGACCTTAACATTTAGTACAAGCTCAAAATTGACTACAGCATTGAGTCCAAATCTCAAAATAGACCTCAAAATTAAGTCCAAAGTTCAAATTTAACTTTAACATTGAGTCCAAGCTCAAAATTGATCTCATCATTGAGTCCAAAGCTCAATATTGACCTCAGCATTGAGTCCTAAGCTCAAATTTGACTTCAAAATTAAGTCCAAAGTTCAAAATGGACCTTAACATTGAGTCCAAGCTCAAAATTGACCTCAGCATTGAGTCCAAAGGTCAAAATTTATCTTAATTATGTTGATTACAGTTTCAACAAATTACTGCTGCAGAAGGAACATCTCGAACAGAAATACTTGCACCTGTTGCGCATCACGGAAAGCGAGAAATCGGACAAGGCGCAATACGAGAGCCGGTGCATAGATCTGAAATTAGAAGTGCAGGAACTTCGGTCCGAAGTGAGTACAGAATTTCTATTCGTTTTCTGCCGATTTAGTATTACATGTAAGGAATTTGAAAGTGATTTGGAACTGTTCAAACAGTGGATGAAATTATCAATGTTTACGAACGAACTATATATATTGAACTATATATACTTAACTATACATATTTATCAAAACATATTACGTGTGACACAAACGATGTTCCATTCACGACCGACAAATTTTCCAAACAAAATGCTCCCTCATCCACACTCATTTCTTTATTTCGTTCAACCAAATTCACTTCATACATTTTGCCGTCCCACTCAGTATGTTTCTTTATCGTTCTCATCATACCTATCCACACAGAAACATATCTATATCATATGTAGGAATTTCGTCAATAAAGTCTTTGTCGCTTCTGCGAATGACATATCTCCCTCTTTGTCGCAGCGCTGTAAAAGAGTCTCTCTATATTACAAAGGCTTCTGCATTATGTTAATAGTTGAATGCTGCGAGGAAAAAACTGAGAGCTACGTCTCATGTATCGGTTTCACATACTATGGGGTTGTTCGACAGCGGAGATGCTTTAGGAGTTCCAGTGCCAACTCCGTTGGAGATGCAAAAAATTAAAAAAGTTCAGAGTTTCTTTCGAGGTTGGCTATGCCGAAGACGTTGGAAACAAATCGTCGAGCAATATATCAAAAGCCCTCATGCGGAAAGCATGCGAAAACGTAACAGGTGAGACTGATTTTTCCTCAATAATAATAGTTCCTCGAATTTCGTTCACTGGCACGTTTCGATTTGTGTGATGTGTTTCCCAATAACGTCTACTTCGCCAGTAAAAACAAGTGTATCCGTTATTTTTAATATTATAAAAGGATCCACAAATGACGTGTTTAAAATTAATTTATTTCACTTGCATCGAATTGTATTGTATAATAGTATAATACTATAATTAATTATACTATAATAATAATATATACTATATAATAATAGTATAATTAATTATACTATAATAATATATACTATATAATAATAGTATAATTTTTAACGAATTGAATAAATAAATCGAGAAAAAACCTTTTCTAAGTTTCAACACATCGAGGAAGACATTACTGATTTTGATGTAGTTTCAAAATTTATCAAATGATTATTAATTATTACTTTGTTCATTCATTATTACTTTTTTCCATGGTTACTTTTTACCCTTTGCAGTCGGAGCTATTTTAACTTGTAAATTAAACATTTCTTCCGACCTAGAATAATTCCATTCTACTAAATTCATACTTCTATCGGCAACAATGTGGTATTAAAAATGGATGTGTATTGACTTTGAAAAAACTCAATGTCACTATGATATCTCAGAAAACAAATAGATATAAAAAGTCCAATTGCACTTATTCAATTGGTCTCTTCAAATGAGTTATTTTAGATAATAGTTCTCTTACGTATCTACCCTGTGTACATATTTAGACAGTGTAGGAAGTATGTGCAAATTGTTTGAAATCACATAATTCGCCTGAAAACAACCTCGGATTCGACGTCAACCAATTTTCTATTTTGCACGTGAATTTTACTGTACAGCGTGTTTTTTTTACGGTAGGTAACATTTCTACCGTATAAAAACAGAGTCGGGTGTATCTACCATGAAAATGTCATAAAAATCGATGTGTCCGAATTGGACGTATTCTCTACTAAGGGTAGGCTATACGGTGTCCAAATATGCATCGACTGACGATAAAGAAACGTTGAAAAATTTATATGATACACAACAAATTGCAAAAGCTCCAATAACGTATTTCTATTTTAGCATTAAGGTCGTTACGAGATGAAAATGTCACGTGTCGTAAATATTGATGAGTAGTTTGCATATTTTCATGCGAAATAAAAATTGTCTGCATCCATTACAAGAAACAGGGGCCAACTAGAAATTTCTTTTTTCTTCTGTTGATTTCGAAAAGCTTTACAGTGGGCAAGCGGAAAGTGATGCCTAAATCTGGACAATCGAATGTTTATAGTAAAACCAATTATTAAGAGATTAAATAATATTGTGAATATTATCTGATAAAGACATCAATTGAAATTTAAAAGTAAATTCAAAGTTTATCTGAAAAAAAATATACAAAATAGTCTATTTTCATGCGAATCGTGTGCATTTATAGTTTGAACTTTTATTAGAAGAAAAAATATAATTTAAGCCCTTAGGCAAGAAATAATTATCAAGTATAATAATAATGACATCATGATGACGAGATAGCGTCGTTCCTTCAACATCGTGGAAGCGAGATATCTCGTCCATGTATAGTGAAATGGTTAATCCTATTTTGCCACTTTCAGTAATATTACAAGCAAAACAAACAGTTTGTTACAATGAAAACACTTTGTATTTATTAAACACAGCTTGAACAACGGCATGAAGTCGTGATGTAATGAACAAGGAACTTACTCATTAATCAACACTGACACAGCTCGATGTTAAATTCATTGAATCAAAAGCGAAGCGGGCACAGAGGCATAACCAGTTTATTTCCTCGCAGAATATGAAAGTTTCAAATAACTTTGTTGTCATTTTGCCTCAACCGTAAGAGTATCAACTGCTCGAAGCGCAAACTCATTAGCTTCGAGCGTGTAACCGTTTTGCTAATTATAACATGTTTCCAGCCTGCGCGAAGGTTCATTACTTTATCAAGCACTTAGAACCGTAACTGTATTAATATATTTTTTTCGTGGCGAGAAACTTTCCACTAATTTTGTACCGAACAACTTCGGTCTTAATCATTTTCCTTTCTTACTTTAGTCTCAACAACAAATGCTCTTACCAGTGAATGGCAGTTACTTATACTAATTTATCTTTCGGATAAATGTTGAAAACCTTCACAAATAAAACAAATCTTTCGATTTTTAAAAATCAGTCAGTGAGACAGCTTTGTACAAAATCTTCACATAATATTTTATTTGAACACTCTTGAATATATTAGAAATAGCAAAATAGAAAATAAAGAAACAGAATGATAACAGCGAGTGAAAAATATTGAATAAAATCTAATTATATTTTAAGTTAATCATTTCAGGATGTATACCATAGTCGAAACCATTTTCTTTATTTCAGTTTGGTCTTCAACATGGTGGAAGCAGAAGAAGATTACACGCGACAAATGGAAATTTTGGTCAGCTGTTTTCTGAGGCCTTTCTTGATGGCTGCAAGCTCAAAGAAGCCTCCTTGTTGTCACGAGGACGTGAATAGCATATTTTTAAATAGCGAATCTCTGTTATTCTTTCATCAGATCTTTTTAAAAGGTCTGACTTCGCGTATGGAGAGTTGGCCCACCTTAGTTTTAGGTACGTCTTCTAAAAACACTTTATCACACGAATTTTAACATAACTCCAATTATATTAACAAAAACTCTACATCTTGTTTTTCATCATACAACGAATTCCACGTTCAAATTTCATTTGCTATTTAATTCAACAGATTCTCGTGGGTTAAATTTACTGTTGAAGTTTTCGTTTCATTAATTTATCTGCTTTTCAAATTTCTATTTATTGTTTATGAAGTCACACGGTCTAGTTTCGACTACTATTTAAATTAAACAATTTATTTGTTTCTCGATAATTTCAGGCGATTTGTTCGACATGTTGCTACCTATGTTATCAATTTATCAAGAATATGTCAGGAACCATCATTATAGCCTACAAGTTCTGACGCATTGTAAGCAATCATCGCCGTCATTCGCGGCATTGCTCACTAGATTGGAGAAGAAAACTGCATGCGGAGGACGCACGTTGGATACGTTTTTAACGTATCCTATGGATCATGTGAGTTTATGCACTGATACTTTCTCAAATTATGTCTTAAACGACGATTTGAACGTTACTATTAATCTATGCACAAGAAAATGGATTAAACTTCACCTATACAGGATCACAAACTTTTGTTATATGATCCTGTAGATTTTGACGAGGAATTCTAATAAATCCGTGTTTCAAGTTGAACGATTTCAAGTGTTCTTTAATTTCATAGTTCATTTCAAGAAATCCTTCGTTTCATTGTTCGGGAAACAGTAATAATTTCCAATAATTTCCTACACAACGGGCCAGCATATTGTTACGAACTATGAAATGAGAGAATATTCTGAACAGCGGTGTTTCAAAAATTGCATGAACTTCAACATCATTTTCGAAGAGAACGGTTGAGTTCTGTAACTAATAAAAGTTCCATAAGTTTTAGAAGTTTGTTGAAATAATTTTTTTTGAAATCGACGGATCAAACAACCTTGAATACAAACTACTTGTGTGTCTTTCAGTTTCCAAAGTATATAGTTACACTGAACGAAATCTTGGCGCATACCCCGTTTGATCACGTGGAACGTAAAAGTTTGGAAAACGCGAAACGGCAGTTGGAAGACTTATCGAGACAGATGCGAGACGAGGTATTGAGAAAAATATATTGTATATGTATTTGAAATTTCTCATAGAAAAAATTCTACTTGGATATTTTTAAGTATATTACCAAACAAAAAAAAAATTACCTTTGCACGTATATTACCAAGCAGAAATTAACTTCGAACGAGGAACTGATCGATATGGCAGCTACACGTGTATATTTTCGCAGGTCAGCGAAACTGAGAGTTTGCGGAAGAATTTGTCAGTGGAACGAATGATTGTCGAGGGTTGCGATATTCTGCTCGACGTTAACCAAGTGTTCGTCAGACAGGGTAAGCTATACTATTTTTTTAAGAGGGAAATTTCGTATTTTCCTCTTCGAACACTTTCATCATTCTGGTAGACGCCCCACGAATTTTTCTAAACGCAGTTCTTTGATCTTGACCCATCAGAAAGAAACTCAAAAATTTTTAAGACCTTTAAAACAGCAGATCTATGGAATATCCTGCCAAATAATCAACAATTAAAATAAAGTAAATTTCACCAGTTCAAAAAATAAAGAACACTGTTTTCGTTAAAGGTTTATCGATAAAAGATATCGAACCACGTTGCAAGTTTTAAATTTTAGAAAAAAAATTTGGTTCGACTTTTTTCTTAATTCTTTCGAAACCCGTTTGTTATACGAACAAAAGTAATTAAGATAATTTATAGTAATAAATAGTTTAGAAGATATTCGAGAAAAACTATTTTATGAGCATTAAATTACTTATTTTGATGTTTAATCTTTGCACGGATTTTTTTTTAATTATTTGGACCAACTCTGGGGGTGCCGTAAAATAAAGATGATAATGAGAACCACCCTAATGTGTATGTAAACTGTAATGTGATTGCTTTCTGCAGCAAAATAGATTTGCAGTATTCTCAGTAGAGGTTCCTTTTTCTTTTTCGTTGCCAAACGTCGGTAACAAAATCCCATCGATATTTTGCATTGTTTCGTTAACTATTTATCTCGTACCGAGACAGGGGTGGCGAAATGTGGGGAAACTTTTGAACACGGTCGATAAACTCTCGGTCGGACTTGTCGCAAGGGAGTTTGGCTTCGAAGTTTCGTTGCGGAAGTCCGTGCGCAGCGGTGGACAAAAATGCATTACCAACTGCTTAATTATTTGTTTTCGAACGCGAAATGCATTCAGATATTGTATTCGGTTACGTCATTATAAAATAATTCTATCGAGTATGTATAAATCAGTTGACAACTACCTTGGTATTTTCTGTTTAACTATAACACGTACATTGCTTTTCAAAATTAATCAAATTTATATCTTTTAATTGAAACCAAACATTAGGTAAATTACTGTTAATAATTTCCCTGAAATTAATATTTCGATATAATAGCGAAATGCATTCAGATATTGTATTCGATTATGTCATTATAAAATAATTCTATCGAGTATGTATCAATCATAATAACACGTACATTGCTTTTCAAAATTAATAAAATTTATATCTTTTAATTGAAACCAAACATTAGATAAATTATTGTTAATAATTTCCCTGAAATTAATATTTCCAATTAAATAAATATCATATTTAAGAGCTTCGAATTCTTTTTAAAATGTTCATACATTTATATTTCTTTAAATTTATATAATTTAATAAAAACATTATATTTTCAATATTAAACTTTTCTTAAGCTATTCAAATTGTTTTATAATTAAAAATTAATTAATACATAAGAAATTAATATATTTACATAAAAGTTCAATAATTTGTTTGCAAGAGCTCATCGAAAGCCGGATACCGGATACCGAATACCTCTTGCGGTAATATTTCACCGAAAATTCGAAGCTTGAATTATTTATCCTGAAAGCGGACTGTACGCGATGCGGTTGTACAGGCAGCAACGGACGCATCGTGTTAAATTTAAGGAAATCATTTTATCATCTTTATCAGATAAACAATATGAAATATGTAAATCATTTTATCATCTTTATCAGATAAACAATATGAAATATGTATATTCGGTATTCGATGAGCTCTTGAATCCAAATTACAGAAGTGTCCATATATTATATATTCATATATTATATATTATGTTCATATATTATAACATAATTAAATAGAAAAATGCCACAGTATTCGTCAACTGGTCAGTGTATTCGATAGCAGTATTCCATATTCTACACACATATTGCAATTAGAAAAGCATTCGATTCTGCCTATAATTAGACAACGCATCTTTATGCAAATTAAAAACTTTTTACCTAAATTTCAAGAAATTGGAATGAAACAGGAATTTATTTTATTTCTTAATATACTTGATAGCTTAAAAATAATGTAGTAGTATTTTATAATCCTTCTAACGTTTTTACTGATTTAAATTACACCTACTCGTTTTTGTTATAAATGCATCAAATCCGCTGCCTACCTATCACTGTCCATGAGAAGCAAAAACCCGAAGTGGAGAGCGCAAGCGTGTATTTATGTTTCCCGGAATCGATGGGGTTGTGTTTGTGGTGTAGGCAATACAGGGAAAATCCGTTCGATCATGCGCAAGAATAATTATCAGGGCTGTCGTAACACATCGTTATACAAATTCTTCAAATCATTTAGAAACAGTCCTGAAATATTCTTTCCAATAAAATCATAAACATCGGTTGACCATGGACCATAAATTAAGTAACAATAAACTAAAAATCTGTTTTTACATTATCCTATACTTTCTACCCTGATTGAATCGCTACTTGCACTTGCAAGAAAATGAGATCCAATTATCTCATTCAAAAGCAGGGACTGCGAGATGGAAAATGTGTAAATTGTTATAGAACCTCCTCTCACCAAGAATGGAAAAGTTTCGTCTAAACGGGCTACCGAAATTTCTTTCGTGACACGGCCCTGATTCCTCGTGTTCGGCCTGAGGGTACGTTTACGTTGTAGCTGCGATAAAAGCTATGGGAACGTCGACCAGAGCGGCGATAAAAGCTGCTAAAAATTCTCATCTCTGGTGCGTTTACAGTGAACCTACGAGAACAGTAGAATTTCAATTTTTCCATGTCGTTCGAAGATGAGTGATTCCGAAAAGTTGTTATTATCATCGTATTTGGCAATATGGCATAACGGAACCAATTTACGCAGTAAACATAAACATTGCGTGCGTCCTTTTAATGCGGAAATACACGTATTTCGAGAGTTTTACCGTTTATACAATATGTTAAGAGTTCATCTACAAACATTCACCGAATTTATGCGAATGAAAGTAGAAAGTTTTGATTACACTTCGTCCAAGATAAAAGAAACAAGATTCAAAGAAAGTGCTGTAACTATCGTAGCAAGTTTGTTTATTGTGGGGGAAGATTAAAGAGTACAATATGGTAAGTAAACAAAATAATGTTTGTAATCTTTGCACGGCTACGAAAGCGACGAAATGTTGATCATTGTGTACGTGTTGCTCTGGTCGTTACTCTAATATAAATATTACGTTTATAATATTATAAAATGTATAATATGGAGAAACTTTTCATGTGAAAATATTTGACGGTGCAATCCAGGCGTACGTTTATATTGGAACTACGATAAACAATTAGAACGACGATGAGAGCGAGGGGTGAAAATATTATACATTTTTATAATTATACATTATACATTAATTATACATTTTCTTAACGAGATTGTTAAGTTTTTATACTTGAAGCATTTTTCTACATTTCTAATGTTTAGAGGGGTGAAAATATTATACATTTTTATAATTATACATTAATTATACATCTTCTTTACGAGATTGTCAAACTTTTATACTTGAATAAATTTCTACATTTTTAATGTTTATATTACAATTGAGGAGCTATTTGTCAAATGTAATGTTGCCAGGTTGCACACCTTTTGAACCGGTGAATTTCTACCATTAGAACTTAGGTTTTGGATATTTTTTCGCCAAAATCTGCAGGATTACATGAAAAAACGTTAAAAATTTTTGGTTTCTGAAGGTCAAGTTCAACCAAATTCGCATTTGTACGAGCAATATGGAATCAATCAAATGCACAAGGGTATAAACGTGTTGTATTATCTTTTGCAGGGTCGCTTATCCAAATTTTAGATAAGCCAAAAGGAGCCAGAAGTAGATTGAGCGCGACTTTCGGAGGCAAAGGCGATAAGGAAGCAATTCGACAGTGCTTTCTATTCTCGAACCATTTATTGTTAACAACGCGGTCGGATCACGACGGCCGTTTGAATCTGGTTCCCCAAATTGGCAAGATACCATTGTCTGAAGCAGTGTTAATCGAGGATCCGAACGAAGGAGCAAATACGGATGACGATGGTAATTCGAGGACATTATTTATTTATTCCATCTGCCCTAGCTATTTGCAATCTTCGCCATTACTGCTACTTTCACACAGCATGATCGATATGTATAATTTCTAAAATTAAATATTTTATCATTATCGTTAGATATTACGCAACTTGTATATAACATTTTTTTCATATTATTACAAATAATGTTCAAAGTGGAAATAGTTATTGGCCCACCCTGCAGAATGAAAAAGAAAAATGCTCCACTTTGGTTTAACATCACTAGACTGCGGAAGTTTATGCACGATAAATGCGCAAAATGCATACGACATTTACGCACGAAATATATGGAAATATTTTAATTAAACGAGTGCTTATTAATAGATAAAATAAATTTAACGAGGTAGATGATTCATATGTGCATGAGATGTGCATATACAAAGAAAATAACGTATGCAATATGTATATTGCACACGTTTCTCAAAATAAATATGCAGAACATATGCATTACACAAAAAGTGCAAAATGAAAAACATATTTTTGGAATCATTTAATCGCAAAATATATTTCTGTTTAAATCCCATTGCTCTTTTTTTATATAAATATTAATTAATACATACAAATGTTCAATTGTCGCAATACTTTCTAGAGCATCTACTGAATATATGTCAGACAAAGTAATGTCATTCCATCTTTTTTCCAGTTTTTTTGTTTTAAATATTTACTAATTACGAGAAAAACGCTGGTCCAACACCTTGTATAGATTCTTTCAGTTCGAAACTGCGCCAGCTGCTTACACCTTGGCTGATCTGTCGTGAAATGGAGTATTAAAAACTTTATATATAATTAATGTATTATTATCATGACTGCGAACTGATTATAGAACTGTCAGTATGTTCGATGTCCAGCGGGATCAGCGAGAACAGTGGAAGTGCGGGCGCAAATACGAGTAGCCACCTTCAGAATCGTGATTTTAAGATTATCGTCGACCTGAAGCCCGGTGGGCCTCAAGTAACAGTGCACCTTGTTGCTGCCACCTTACAGGTATCGTTGACATTCGTCTTTTTTGTATACTTTTTATTTAAATAATTGTTATAATTTTTATTCAATTAATTGCTACTCTCTATGTGCAACAAAGCTTTATCATATCTTTTATTTCTTCGAAGAAATTTTCATCGATTCTACCCCTGGTAGAAAATATTCGATCAAACTCATGAACAGACTTACTGTGTAAGTTCCTTGAAAATTTAAAGGAAGTCGGATGTACAGTTCCGGAGATTTTGCGACGATCATTGTAACAAACCTTTTTTGTTTAAACAATATATTAAAATTTTGATGTTTTTTGTAGCTTCTCGTATCTATTGTTAGTTAATTTTAATGTAAATTTGGGCGTGTGATCTTTGATCCAAAATAGAGGATACGTGTGTCAGGATTTTCTTTTTTTTTGCCATTTAACAATAATTATACATAAGGAAAGATAGTCTTGCACCTGGCGTGCGGAGGAAGGAATTCTGGCGGTAATTATTTAGGAGTTGGGCATCCTCTCAGATTTTTATGAAATTTAAATATGTTATAGACTTCTACGTATTGAACAATTTTTCTTTTATTAATATATATTAATATATTTTTATTATTTTATAGATTTTAGTTTTCGAGATATTCGCAAAAAACTGTCGCTAATGTATAGACATTAAAATCGATTGATCGAATAATTTTTGCCTCGAGCAATAATTTGACTGACTCTACCCTGTGATGATTTCAAACCGATGAATATTATGATGTATACAGGAAAAAGCTGCTTGGATCAGCGACTTCACCCAGTGTACGGATAGCATCCACTTCAGTGACCATTTGCTTTGTCCATCGTTGTCGGACACCAGCTCCATCACGATGCCACAGGCGATCAAAGCTGATCCGAGCCTGTTTAAGGACGATGTGGACATTAGGTTCAGTAGAAAACTGAATTCCCGTAAAATACC
>JAQQRZ010000099.1:0-13270 GCA_028455615.1 Lasioglossum zephyrum
TACAATATATAACGTGATTGTTGGACATATTGTGGGGGTAGTCGTGATTAACTTATTCGATTTGTTCCGACTTGAAATCTCTACAATATATAACGTGATTGTTAGACATATTGTGGGGGTAGTCGTGATCAACTTATTTTATTTATTCTGTTTCACAACCTCTTCAATGTAACATGATTGTTTGACATATTGTGGAGGTAGTTGTGATTAACTTATTCGATTTGTTCCGACTTGAAATATCTACAACGTGATGTGGTTGTTGCACACATTAAATGTGTTCGTGTTTGACTTGTGTGTGAAATTTCTATAACATGATGTGGTTTTTATACACATTTTTGGACGTGGACAGGTTCAACATGATTAGCCTCATTATTTTTTTAAATTCTTACACTATGTGATTGTTCTACATATTATCTCGTTTATATCCTTTCGTGAAATTTCCATAACACCATGTGATTGTTATACACATTGCTGGATACGGTGAGGTTCAACATTATCTGCATTATTCTTTCTTGCGATTTATAAAATATGACATGGTTACTATACATGTTATTGAACGGGATAATTTCAAACTTTTTTTGCTTTTTCTTGTTCGATGCAGGATGACGAAACCAGATTATTTAACAAGGATTTATTTCAACATAGATTTCTGATTACGCATTGTGCATACATTGTCCTCTTCTTTTATAATTTGATTGTGGATGTTATGCATTTGCAACAAGAAATAATTCGAAGGATTTCTTAGAGCATTGTTAGACTATATTCGACTTGTTAAAATTATTCAAAGAAAGGTGGGGATTATTTTTACTTTTCATGACTAAAACGTAGTGTAAGGCTTTGACTGTCAGATCCGTCGGATGGGGTGTCGCAATTATTCGTTTACTTTTAAAAATTAATTTTGTTCATTATACAATTTTTTGAAGTTAACCTTTTCGACATTTTTGTGACTTAAAAGAATTCAATAATTCCTACTATAAACTTCGACTTTTCGGGATTTATTAGAGTGAATTAATCGGCTGTTGACGTGTTTTCTTCTTGTTATAAGACATAGTAGTATCGAAAAAACGACCACTCGTGTATAAACCTGTAGTTGCCTCACCCTTGTGAGGTTGATGTAACTTAAAAAGTAAATAACAAAGAAAAGATACTACTGGTCATGGTTAATTTTGCGGAGATCGTTCTTTTTTAAATCACTTTCATGGAGAAACGTTGTATGGTTGTGTCGACGAACACAGTTCTGATCGGCCATAAATTTCTTAATCTTAAACTGTAGACTAAATTCATCGACCTCTCTCTCTCTCTGTTGTCGGGAAACCAGGTAGTTATTCATTACCGTTCCGGAACTTTGAATTATGAATACCTGGATCTATTACGTGCTACCGCGTTCTTACTTTCTTTGAATTTTAGAAAACTCTCCGCAGCATATTTCCTGAAGTGATCGTTATTGGTAATATTAAATCATAAGTGAGCTTTCAAACTAATTATCTATTTAACATCTCCAACTCTGTGCGCTATGCATTTACGATGTATTTCGAGAAGGTATTGATACAAAATAATTAACACAACCAGTATAAATATTTTCGAGTAAAACATGGAATCCTTGGACTTCGTAAACGCAATACAATATGTAGACTGTGGATTTATTGCGTGTGTATTTGATTCAACGATTTTCTTAATTACAAAACTAAAATCCTGATTCGTCTTGCTGTACGATTACTTTTTGAAAACGTAATCGCAAACTGTATCACGTGTATGAATTAAAATTAACAACTCTGTTAATTATAAATAATTAGTTTATCGATCGTAATTTATCTTTCGGATATTATGAATTTTATTCTCGGCGCCACGGTTCGATCATTTTTCTACACAACAAATAGCTATTTTGTAGGAATACTAAACGCTGGATTCGGACATGAATCTTCCGGTTCAAGAACCACGTTAGCTATTAGAATGTTTTAATAGGAGGAAATTTGCGCTAGTGAAAATTTGTGCGAACTTTTTGTAAAAAACCATCGAATTCGCCAATTCTTGGAACCATCTTCTGAAAGACTAATCGATATACCAGTAACCATCATATCCAGTAAACATCATAGAGATACATTTTGACACTTTTCAAAACTTCTGTAAAAAATAATGAAGTTAATATTTTAAAGAACTTATTCTGCAGCTTCAAAGATTTTTGCATATTCGATTGACAAGAATGGAATTAATGAAATGAGCGTTCGGCAAATGGCACAAGTCCGAAAAAATATATCGGTACGTTCTATTTTATTTAAGGATAAATTCATATATTCAGGAAAATTATCGGTTATATTAAAAAAAAAGTGTACTATGTGACCTTTGACGTGAGATCTTTATGCAAAAAATAAAAATTTTCTACCTGAATTGCAACAAACTGCAGCGAACTGTAAATTTACTTTCTTAATATGATTAATTGGTTGAAAATAGTATAACATGATTTTGAAATTCCTCTAATGTTTTCATTGTTTCAATGTACACCTACTCATTTTTGTCATAAATGCATAAAATACGCTGTGTAGTTATGACACAAATATCTTCAGATTTAATAAATCGAAAATTGGAATTTTTAAAACTGCATTGAACGGAGTGTTCGCATAGTGGTTTGCGCGATTAACATTGGAAATCGGGGAAATTGCGTGTCTTCTCACCTACGCGTATAACAATGCGGCCGTATCTTCGCAAGCTGAAGTCTGGATTGTTGGTTATTCACCTGCGATTATAAACATCGTGCCGGTCACCGCAAAATTGGGGCACACCCAGCCAGCTCGCCGTTTCGTATCGGAGGTTTCCGGCGTACGAGAAAATAGGGAGGAAAAATGGTGGCTGGGAAGGAGGATGGGGATGAAAAGAGATGAGGAGAGAGTGGAAAAAATACGTGTCGAGGAAATGGGGTAACAAGGGGGAGAAACAGAGGCGGAGAGTCAGGGACGTGGAACCGGGAAACACCGAACAATACCAATTGCGACAAATTACACGTTGCTTTATCCGGTAGCGTTGGCTTGCGATTAAAAGGGGATGCGACGGTACACCGAATACTTCGAATGGGGTGATTCACATTTTTATTCGTTGCCTTCTTCGTTGCACGAGCGAACGTCATATGGACGAAACTTATCGTAGCCATCGAGGGAAATTAATTAACGCGTATCTCTGATTTTATACGATTCGCACTTTTCCTACACTTTCTCGCTTCTGAATCCGCAGAGCGTATTTGCTTGAATGCCAATGGCACTCCTCTCGTGGACGTCTCGTATTCATTTTTATGCCAATGTCCGAGATCGTAAAGATATTGTAGTTTTTTCTACTTGAATAACTACGCTGTCGCGGTATTGAAGATTGTAGCAGAAGTACTATGCTCGTTTGTGGCAGAGTTAAGGACATATCATTTGAAATAAAACTGATAACACGTACACATTTAAAATACTAAATTATTCTCAATACCTTATTATTTCTATTTTGCACGTGACATTTTTCATTATATTAGGACTACCCATAAGTAATGTCTAGACGGCAGATCTTTATGCAAAATAAAAATTTTCTACCTGAATTCCAACAAACCGGATTGACAAAGATTTATTTTGTCTCTTAATATGTTCAATTATTTGAAAATGGTATAAAGGTATTTATAAATTCGTCTTATGTTTTTTATGTTTGAAATTACATCTACTTATTTTTGTCATAAATGCATAAAATCCGCTGTCACATTGCATTTGAAATAAGATAACAAATAATTATTTGAAACAATGAATTATTCTAAACACCTTATTATTTGTATTCAATACAAGTAACATCAAGAACTTATTTGCATTTGTCGTTTAAATCAAATAAATTCATTCTAAATAATATTTTACTTTGATTAAATGAAGTATTAAATTTAGCTATGCTAATTTCTGTAGTTTAATCAGCAAAGTTTAGTTGCATTCGCGTTTAAAATTCTTCATTCGTACACAAAGTAATAGAATTGTTAAGAGTACGAATTATTTGATGAAATGAAAAATGATTCGAATATTTCAAATGAAATTCAAATAGTGAAATAATTTTTTTAAAAATTATTTGGCTCTTCACGTCAACTAACATATGATTATTTCAAATGGCACGTAGCCAAATAGCACTGTATATTATCTTAACGATTATTTTTCAAATAATTTATTTCGGGAATATTCTAGCTCGCAGAAGAAGTGCGGCATATTTCGAATACCAGTTTGTTTAAGGTGAATAAAAATTATTCTATATATTATTATACTATATAATTATAACTATATATACTACTTTATATACATTTATATATACAAAGTATTATATATACTATAATATATAGTGAATAGTATAATAAATTATTATTATTATTATTATTATTACAAGCAAGTGAATATATTCTAAATGTGTTTAATTTAGATTTTTCTTATTTGCAAAACGTTTTGTCTAATATTAAATAAAATAAAAATAGAGAGTAAATAAATAAAATTTTCTTTTTTTTGTAGTCAAAATATAGTTTCAAGTGCAAAGCAGTGTCGGTAATATTACTGCTCGATACTTATCTCGTTACATATCGGTGTTATTTAACCAGATTGATTATTGAGATGTGAATTTCGCGAGGAGGAGTGTCAAACATTCTCTTGATCTACCCGAGGAAATTGCATCTCTATTTCGTGATGCAAGTTTATTGGTACTTCACTTTGAACAAAATTGCAATCTAGCTATGTTACAATTTTTCAAAATACACTGACATAAATCAGGATCCGAGAGTGCACAGTTTTTTCATCTTCTGCTGCTCTACTGCTTATCTCTTCAAATAAAATATACAGAAAATGTTCAAATAAAAGTAGATACTTTCGTACAGGGTGTCCCAAAAATGTTGTTATATTGATGCTACGATATAAATGATCGTCACATTAGACCTCTCATATCTCTTACAAAAAAAATTATTTTTTCGCATAAGTGGTTTAACACTTTCTTGTAAAGAGTGTCAAGATGCATTAAGTGGTGCAATAAAAAAATATATGATGGGTATCATTAGTCTCGGCAAACATTTCAGAATGAGGCTAAATAGAGATGTGTGTATATTAAATAAAAATGAACGATGGGTTGCAAAAGTAGAAGCTTCAATCTTTAAAATCAGTCCAGTTTAACTAATATCAATGATTTTTTCGCATGTCGCATGTAAATTCGAGATACAGAAGTGGCACTCATAGATTCAGACGATAAGGGAAATACAAATTCATTTTGCCTGTCGTTGAAGGAATTGAGAGAGCTTTACTTCCATTTTCTGAATCCATATAGTATATACGGAACAAGTACGTGAAACAGTACCTACAAGAAATTGCAGAAAATACTGCTCAATACTGTAATATAAATGAAATATGTCGTGAACGTGTATTTGCGTTTACCAGGTTCGAGAATAAAGTGAAATATTCGGGAATTGTGAAGTCCACCTTCGACTTATAAGAATCGCCATTGAAATGATGTGTGATTAGTCAATATTTTGTACATTATAAATTAGTTGTACATTATAAAAGCGATACTTAATAAAAATCCCTTTATGTCGATTTTCTTGTTGTTTTGTAATAACAGAAGTCTTGTTATTTCGGAACATTGTCCAATTATAATTTATCAGTGGCTGGTTAGAAGTACGGTATCATTTAATTACCTTCTGTTTAAACCTTCTGTTTAATTTTGGTTAAATTAAATTAAATTGAATCAATTACTTTTGTAATGAAGTTCTGCCACCAAAATTTGGCTGCGTAACATAATACTACGCATGGGGAAACGAAATTAAAGAGGTCGACAATGTTTTTAACATCGGACTATTCAACTTGGATCTTTTTGGAGAAGTTACAGCAATTAGTTTACTACAAGACGTGAAAAGAAATTTTTGTTTATTTAATTTTAAAGTTTACAACTTTCTTATGTCGGACTATATTGAAAGTTTAATAAATACGTTTGGTAGATCTGCGTCAATCATACATATTCTGAAAATTTTGCGTAAAATGCAAAATTATTTTGCGTAAGACACGGGCTTTAACCGTCGACGAATTTAACCGACAACGATTTTAGTTGACGACAGTATTATCCGATAGTAACATCGTTTCTAAAGATGGTGCTGACATTTTTTTCTTTAACTATTCTACGCTGACACTCTTAGTTTGTATAAAAATAAAATTATTACACTATATGAGAAGAATTAAACGTAGTAGGCTAACGCTGTTGTAAAAAGAAATGTTCTAATTATTAAGATTGTAAAGATACTTCTCCTTGAGAAATTATTTACCAAATTTATTTCTCTTTGGGTATATGTATACTGTATACATACAATACAATGATATTATTGGAAGAAAGGCCTAAAAGTTTGATAGACACATTCTTGTTATGTTAATAAAATAATGTAAAATAGTTATTTCTAGAGCTCCGTAAACCAGAGCTAGCTAAAAAATATTTCAACTAAGAAATACAAATATTTTCAAATGTTATATCTCACAACTGTTACACATGTTTCATTTGAAACTAATACTAAATAGTTTTATATGTTTTTTTCTATTTTTATTACGCAGCAAGTAAGTACATTAATTTTGTTGGTTCTTTGGATCGACCTGGCTGTGTTTTAAATTTATTTGCCATATTATAATTCTTTTACATTATTTTTAGACCCAATACATATTCTTTATGAAAATGATCCACATAGGGATCGAAACGTCAAGATACATTTATAAATAATTGCACATTTGCTGCCTTAAAACATATGTAACACAGTTGTGAGAAATAGTATTTGCAAATATTTGTATTTCTTAGTTGAAATATTTTTTCCCAGCTTCGCTGTAAACTTAGTGTTAATATCGAATGTCGTGGACTAAAATGTCGTTGACGGTCAAAATCTTTGTCGGCCAAAGTTATTGTCGGTCAAATCTGGAATCGGTGAAAACTGTGCCAATAAAACCTGTCTGAAATATGTCGATGAAAAAAAAATACAGAAGTCTTATTCTTCAGACCTTTCGCTACGTCAGACAGCAAAAATTTGATGACTTACGTAAAATATTGAAATCGACTTTTTTCTGATCTTTTGGGCCAAATACCCCATTGTGCGTTATTTAAAAAGTCATCACGAAAGAATCTAGTACTTCAACCCTACAAAGGCGTCCTAAAAACCATAATAAAATTCGATTTACCAAAATACACCGCGGTAGTTAACGCGTTGAACGGTTTACCGTGAAGGGTATCAGAAGTGCGTTAGCAGATTTTTACACGAGATGGACACGAAGGAAAATATTCTGCGACCGTGGGTATATCGAGATCCTCGTTTACGCTTTTATATTGTGTATTCAATTTCGACAGCATACGTTTCATGCGCCACTTTTTCCCTCAGTGTATAAAAATTGGAAAAGCTCCGGTAAACTCCAAAAAACTCTGGTTTAGAGCTTACAAAGGAAATATAAATTTTGAATTTGTTCGGAAAGCGTGCGTTATTCTTTCTCGATAAAAAAATAGAGAAAGGCGAAGTTTGGAGTGGGTGAATGGCTAAGGACGGGTACGGAAAACGCGCGAAACGTTACGCACGGATATATCAGACTCTCGAAACGTTGCGAGATTACAAGGAAATCGTTGGCGGATCGTATAAATTTCGCGAATCCCGGCGCGGCGGTTTCGTTGTGGGTTTACAAGAACGATCAAACCCGCGCGGCACGCGTGTCGACGCTACTTCCACAACACTGGAAATCGGGTTTCTATAGAAAAACCGAATCTCGAAAAAAATGGGTTTCGCAGACTAGTACCTCAAAAACTAGTTAAACCGCTTTTCGAATATTTAAAAAAGGTAGTAAAATATTTTCAGTTTTCAGTTTCCCTTTTTTGGATTGGTCCATAAGATCGTGCAGTTTTTATTTTACGATGCGTACACAGTCGATCCAAAAGTATTAAAACCCTTCATTTTAGATTCTCGAAAAATTGTATTGCTATATGTTATATACTATGTTTATTATATACATAATATATAATAAATAATATTTTATATATATACATATACATATATATAATATATAAGAATAATGCTTACAACAATTAAACAATACAAGAATATAAAAAGCACTTTGTATATAATATACATGTTTACAAAGACAATAAAAAGACAAAATAAATATAATAATAATATTTCACAGTTCTAAAACACGAATGTTCTTACTAAATTTTGCGTTTGTTGTCCGAAGTTGTATGCGAAGTATACTCGAATTAATTGAATACTTACAAACGGGCCTGGAACCTCCTCCGCCCTTCAAAGATAAAACAATCCGCGAGTAGTTGTTAGCATGGAATTGATTTCAACTTCGTTCGTTAATGAATATTGAGAACCGAGCTGGTAAAATGTACTGCGGGAATTCGCTAATTTTTGGAACTCGTGGCAATTAAACATGCTACATAGAGCGATAACAAAGTTCCCGGGAGTAAAGAACAATGCGAGTGGATAAAAACTTCCCATTGTAAAAATTTCTCCATGTAAAATCGTTTCGCGAGTGAGATGATTGAAAAGCTTGTGTGGGAATAAGTTTCTCTGCAATTGCTCGCAGTCTCCCGTCACTCTTGCTTCGACGATCCGATACCACCTTTGAATAGCTCTTGTATAGTTACGATTTTATCGTTAGGAAGTCAAATAAAATCGACAGAATTGCTATTTCATTTTGTTTTTGTGCAAAGCGACTTTTGGATATATCATACTGTACATTTATATATATTCTTATTGCCGTGCGCAATCTACAGATTATTTACGCTCTCGTTGATAAGTCTTAAGACAGCGATCATATATTTGTATTGAACTCTGTAAAAATGAAATAATCGTTGAAGGATGCGGACAAATTTTTCTGTATTTAAAGGTTTACGTGTCAAGGAAAGGATGTTGCACTGATACAGGGTGTTAGAAAATTCTGGAAACGGTCGAATATCTCAAAACTGAAGTATTTTAGAGAAAAATGACTATAAGATGGTGACATTGGTTTGACCCTGAAGATTCATTTGAAGGTCACGCGAAGGTTACCTTAATTTTTTAATGTGGCACCCCCTGTTTTCTTATTACATATTTTTTATTACATATAATTTTTTATTACAGAAGACTGAAACGTTGATTATTTAAAATAATTAGCAAAACTGCTTAGTTAAGTTTGTTTTTTACGATCGAACCGTAGCGCCGAGATCATTTAACAATTGTTATTAGCAATGATACGATCGATATAAGAAGTGAAAATACAATTACGTTGGTAAACAGTTTCGCTGAGCTTTTTGGGATTCTGTCTAACTGGTACCGTGGTGTGGCGACCGAGTCTCGCGGTGGCTAGATAATTGTTTCCTCATCGGGTCCATGCCCCATTAGCATCACAAAGCGATTCTTGGCTCCCCTTGGGTCCCCGTGTTTTCCGCGTAACGTTATCCCGTCGTCGGAATAACACCCCATTGGACGGTCCATCGATGCTTCCTGTCCGGTGATTGACACGTGGAAAATTACGAGTGACCGTCGTCGCGCGCTGCGTCACTGCTAACAAATCCAATCCAAGCAGTCGCCGCGATTATTCGGGAATTAAGCGTGCTCAGAACGTGATGTTTCCAGGTGTCGTGATCGTGTCATCATGCCGGGCTTAACGAGGGAGCAGTTAACGTCTGGGTCGTTAGGGAACGCGGAATGCGAGTGGACGCTTCTCTCACGCCGCGTTGCGAATCCTCGAAACTGCCGCGGCGATCGTTAGACCGGTTCGGTCTTCACTGAGAACAGTGCTTTACGGTACGCGTTCACTCTTGACACGCTCTCTATCTTCCTGATCGACAGGTAACGATGTACAAGGTGTCCCCGCCGGTTCCGGTCAACTACAGTCTCCCGCAAAACTGTACAATATTGTGCACCTTATTCGTTAACCTCGAATTTCATTCGGGACATACCTAGAATTGTGACACTGACTAAAAAATTAATCTATGAAAAATTTTATACAGGGTGGGCCGCCATATTTTGCCATCTAGATTTACGTCATTATTATTACACATAGCAAACAATGTTTCAGATGAAGTTGAATGGTTTTGATAGGGCACATTCTGATGGTACATTTTTTTTTGTAGGTGGACGTGTGAAGGACATATGAAGGTCATTAATGTTTTTTTAAATGGAATCATATATTTTTTATTGCATCAGCTGATGCTCCTTCATATTCTTTACAAAAAAGTATTAATCTATTTGTGTAAAAAAATCATTAGTTTAGGAGATATTTTAATTATAATTTGTTAGGGAATCTCGACTCTCTGGTTAATAATTGAATTCAATGTGATAAAATGTAGTCACAATGAACCTTTTCTGTAAATAGACATTATAATTAAAATAATTAAAATAATTAATTATAATGTGTATTTACAGAAAAAGTTCAAGGTGACTACATTATCACATTGAATTCATATTATTAACCAGAGAGTTGAGATTTCCTAACAAATTATAATTAAAATATCTCCTAAACTAATGATTTTTTTTACACAAATAGATTAATACTTTTTTGTAAAGAATATGAAGGAGTCAAAATGACTGATTTTGGGTAATACAGGTATAACACACACAATTGAAAAGCAGTCAAAATAACTTTCTTAGGCAATCTAGTGTTAGTAGAATATTGTAAACATTTAGCTGAATCAACCTGTATAAAACTAAATTACAATTTTCGATTTCAGATTCACCGTCCCGCAAAGGTATCCAGTTGAGTTGATTCCAATTTTCGAATGCCAGAAGAGTTGAAGAGTTAAACAGGAGTGCAATACTGACAATGATTCAAAAGGACGAAGCTCCGGATGCAGTCAGTGAATAGAACTCACCGGGTGAATGTTGAACTACCCCAATCTTGAAGAGTGCTTATATTCAGCATTTAGAAGAGAGAAAACGGTATGATTATCAAAATTTTTTGGGAAATTTGGAGCAGGAGTGCTATTCGCTTACGCGCTACCGTACACTAGTATACATATGGCATATGCTAGGCCTGATCAGTCTCATTGAATTTCGCCTAGCTGATACTGGCTACCATTCTTTGATCTTCGGTGCTACAGACTACAAGTCCGCTTAAATGAAAAGAATTCTCAACAACGACCAAAGTAACCTGACGTATAATGCTACTGAATATCGTGGTTTTGAAGACTACTCCCCTCGTTCGTTTCCAATCGCCATTGAATTTTTAGCCGATTCTGGTTAGTATTCTTCTAGAGACTATAACTGCGAAGAATCCCTAATTCAAATTATCCAAAAACGAGAAACTGAACACCGTGATCTTGAAGAACGTTCGTATAGTTCGCTCTCAATCATGATTCAATATTTAGCTTATTGTAGTTAGCATTCTTCAATCTTCGGTGCTATCACGAGTCTGCTAACTGTAAAGAATCTCCAACAACGTTCAAAGTAATCTGACGTATAAAAGAACTGAATATAGTGGGGTCTTGAAGACTACTCCCCACGTTCGTTTCCAATCGCCATTGAATTTTTAGCCGATTCTGGTTACTATTATTCTAGAGACTATAACTGTGAAGAATCCCTAATTCAAATTATCAAAAGACGAGAAACTGAACACCGTGATCTTGAAGAATTTTCGTATAGTTCGCTCTCAATCGTCATTCAACATTTCGCTGATTGTGGTTAGCATTCTTCAATCTTCGGGCGACGGTGCTATCACGAGTGCTAACTGTAAAGAATCTCCAACAACGTTCAAAGTAATCTGACGTATAAAAGAACTGAATATAGTGGGGTCTTGAAGACTACTCCCCACGTTCGTTTCCAATCGCCATTGAATTTTTAGCCGATTCTGGTTACTATTCTTCTAGAGACTATAACTGTGAAGAATCCCTAATTCAAATTATCCAAAAACGAGAAATTGAACACCGTGATCTTGAAGAACGTTCGTATAGTTCGCTCTCAATCGTGATTCAATATTTAGCTTATTGTGGTTAGCATTCTTCAATCTTCGGGCGAAGGTGCTATCACGAGTCTGCTAATTGTAAAGAATCTCCAACAACGTTATATAGTGGTGTCTTGAAGACTACTCCCTGCATTCGTTTCCAATCGCCATTGGATTTTTAGCTGATTCTGGTTAGCATTCCTCTCTAGACTATAAATGTGAAGAGTCCCATACGACATTCGAATTATCCAGTGTACCAGCACAGAGAAACTGAACACTGTAACCTTGAAGAGTGCTCGCTCGCCTTTCTCGGGCAGTTTAGAGGGAGATGAAGACCGACCGTGGTTACGCGATCGTGCTTCCTTAAACCTAAGTTCCCGTGGATATGGGCTACCCGCGAGTGGAGTCGGTGTGATTCCTTCCGGAGAAGATCGGAAGGACTTCTGTTCCGGAAACCAAGATTACGGAAGCATCGAGTAAAAGGGACCGGGAAGGTGAATTGAGACACCGAGAAAGATAGAGAGGGAGAGAGAGAGGGAGGGAGAGAGATAGAAAGAGAGAGAGAGGATTGGCGAGTGGTCACGAAAAGGTGAGTACGTGTCGATAACAATAATCGTAGGATAAATTAATGTTAGCAGGATGAGGGCGTGCGGAGGGATGGTCGCGCGGGACGAGCATTTATCAGCTCCTCGTACGCGATTCGATAATACTGATTTACATATTTTCCGATAATGTCCCGGGCATATTTCGACGTGTGCCGCGCGCGCGCCCCGCCTGTAATCGCGTGTGTAATTCTTGTCCGTGGGTGCACGCTCCCGCGAGCTTATAATGGCCGGGGGTAGGGGGTATTAACGAAAATCCGTCTTAAATCTCTTGTAAATTAAATCTTCGATGATGCTCCGCCGGCATCATCGTTATACCGCCTGCCGCGTTTGATATCGATGCGCGTGATAACCAGGCTAATTCGCTTTTCTCCGGGATAATAGGGGAGCTTTATCGAGGCCTGGAGTGTATCTTAAGTTTTGAAGCTCACGTACATTATCGACATGTTCTACTATCGCCGCCCGGCATTGGGGTAATTCACCCTTGTGGGATTTAATGACGCCCGGTACACCGTTCAAACTTAATTCTTATCTCTTTTAGTACTTTGTTCTGGGCGTGCTCCCGCTCCTCTTCTTTCTCTCTATTTTTTTTTATCGTTTCGACGAAGTTGCAACTTCGTGAAGTGTCTGGCAAGCTGATGTGCCGCTCCGGCATCTTTAAGGCTTTTTAACAGGTTCACTGTTGAACCACTGTTCTAAAAAATCTTATAATGATTCGGTTCAGGGCCAGGGAACTTCTTCCCCGCCGCACAGTGGGCCGGA
>JAQQRZ010000100.1:0-13222 GCA_028455615.1 Lasioglossum zephyrum
AAAACTCGCGCATGCGCGCCCAACCCGCCCCAGTTACCATCTCTGCTCGACGTCGGTAACGTTTGGCCACTGTTTGGCCACCGACAAGGGATAGAACTATCATTCAATGTGTTTTAGCGGTCCACTTTTGTGGTGTTACGTAACCCCATTACCATTTTCATTTCGCCTGTTTACATGCAAATGAAACGATTCAGCGCACGAAACAACGATTCAGAACAGAAAATAGACTTATTTATTTATTTGTGGCACATAGATTTTGGCGTAAACTCGTCCAAATCGCGTGAAATGAAAATGGTAATGGGGTTACGTGACCTCCGAAAACTAGACCGTAAAAATATATTGAATGATAAGTCTATCCGTAGTAGTAGGCTAACAGTTTCAGTGTTTCGCCGCTACGTGGCGCTGTATAGACAATTGAACGAAGCGCGGGTATATTTGAATATGATTGATATCAATGCTGCATAGACACGTAATTTCGTGAACTGAATCTTACTGGAAAAAAAACCTTTTTTTATCACGTCTCGCACGAAAATAATAATCTGCTGTTGGACTCGACATTAAGGATATATACCTACATTCTATTAAGAATGGAGTTAACCAGTTTTTAAGAAAATATGTAATAAACTAATATGGACATTCTGGAGTGCTTACATGTCCATGTAAGTACATTACAGAATACTTCACAATCTCTTGTGGAGATGTCGTCTTCGTAACACTGTACCCACGCAAATATACAGTGTATGTACCATCAGGTACCATGTAAGTACAGTACTTGCGCTTACTACTCTACGCCTACATATATAGATCAACGTGACATCACCTGATCGCCTTGTCCCTACGCCCTACGCTAGGGAATTATTCGGACACTTGCGCTGAAAAACAGCAAAACAAGCGTTCTAACATCGATCGATGTGAATTTCTCACGTTTCATTTTCGGCTTTCTTCATCGCGAGAGTCAGTTACAGTGCAGTGTCGATCGTGTTAAACTTCCATTGCAAAAAGGGGTACACGTGTATGTGCTTACAAGGTACTTTACGTATGTGTGTACATCGCAACCTCTAATAACAAACCTTCGAAAGGCAACGAAATCATCCAAAAAAAATTGCAGTGATTGCAGTATATATTTCATAATGTGTCTTTTTTGTAATATCACAAGAACGTCTATTTGAGAACGATATATTTGATTGATGGGTGCAGCGCATGCGACGAAGGTTACAAAAAAGATGGAGAAGTATGAGAAATATCTTTATTTGACTACTTATCATACTAATAATTATCGTTATCTACGATTTCCATTTGTTAACTAATTCGAACAACTATTTAAGGTCTAAGTGTTCGAACATGGATGACAAAGCAGCAGCTAAGTCCAGCGCAAGTAGCAGAGCGAGACCATTATCTATTCAAGGACCTCCTAACATAGACAACGCCGAATCAGAAACAATGGATGTAATGCCGAATCAACCCAGACAACCAAGAAATTTACAAGGAGTGTTGAGATATGCCATGGAAGCAACTAATTCTGAAGATTCTAGTAGGAGTACTCGATTAAATCCAATGGACGAAGAAGTAGATATCATAGATATAAATCCATCAAACATAAATCTCAATGAATCGCATAATCATAATACGCATATATTTACAGAGACAACAATTTTTAAAGGAAGCGCTTTCTTCCTTGTCCTGTAATGTTATCGAAGAATTGCAAAAAGGTATTAAAATATTGTCGAATGTAGTCGAATTACGTCCGGACGACGATACCTCGCAGCAAGAAGTTGCCTTGGAAAAAATAGCGGATTTTGTAGATAATATGGATCTCGCGAATGACTTCTATAAAATTGGAGGTTTCTCAATTTTCAGTCCATGTTTAAACTCTCCGCATGGCAACATCAGATGGAGAACAGCCGACGTGATAGCCACACTAACTCAAAATAATCCTTTCTGCCAAGAGAAATTTCTAGAAACTGGTTTGTTCCCTGTATTGCTGAACATGGTAGATTCAGATCCTGTGGATACAGCCAGAATCAAAGCTTTGTACGCTGTGTCTTGTAAGTATGGATCTCATTTATTGGAACGCAAATTACACTTCTTTATAGATTATGTTAACAAATAAATTCTAAAAATTTAGGTATAGTTCGTGAACAATCCATGTCTCTGAAGCATATGGAAACACATGACGGATACTCTGTACTTTTAAGAGCTATGCAAAGTCCAGTGAAAAAGTTACAGATTAAATCTGCTTTCCTTTTATGTTCTCTTTGCAACAAGGAGCACACAAACGATTTGAAACTCATGCTGGTTAATATGGGTTTCATCGAACAAGCAACTGGATTATTAGTCGCCAATGAATTACTTCCAGAAATTCGGTATTGTCGCGTTTCTATTTTACTTTGTTTATCTAACTTCGTAGACTAAAATGAAGCATTCGTTGTTTCAGAGATCAGCTGTTAAATATTCTCGATGCTTTGACCAATAACAATTTTCTCCCAGCCTTAACTGAATGTAGGCGCCCGGAACTTCGTTTACAATCCACATTGGAACGTTACATAAAAGATTTACAACAAGAGGAGAATGTGGATCAATTGGATATATGTTATCGATTATTAAACAAAGTGTTCCCTGAAAGCGATACAAGTCAGGAGAGATAATTAGTTCTGAATAATATTAACAAATTATTTTTTGCGTCTATTGAACATGTACAGAGTAAATGCGAAATAGTGATTGTCGCTTCTAGGGCTGAATCTATACCTTCAGATCGATAGTAACTAGCAAAAGAAACAAATTGTTGAACTTTCACATGAACTCTTTTACTCATAGTAAAGAGAAAAGGTTCGAAAGGTATCGTATGACGCAAACAAATATAATTATCGAGCTATAAATTGGTGAAGTTTTTGCAAAATGTCCACCAGTCCAGGGATGTAAATTCACCTGTAGAAGCGATCATCGTTACTTCTCTTACTCCCTGTACTTTGTCGAATAATGTTGTTAATAGATAAAAACCAACTATATTTTACATATATGATTGTAATTACTGTGAACAGAATTTTTCATTTAATAAAAAAATTTATTTCCAAAGAAACTAATAGCAATGAAGATTATTTATTTATTACTACTTATTATTTATCTTTTTGTCACTGATCTCTGGCTTTTATAATGCACCCCTCTCCCCTCCATATATATAATTGTATAATTTATATAGATATTTTAAAATGAAAATTATGAAAACTATTTTAAGAAAATATACGAACATTATCATGGTGTTATTAATTAAATATAAATAGGTTGATGGCAAAAACAATTTGTCAACAAGTTTTGGTGGCAAATTCATAACAAATAGGGACAAAATTCTGCTCTAAGCAAGATCTTGGTATTAATAAAATCTTCTTTTGCTCACAAAATACGATTACATTGATCAAAATTTGCACGAAGCAGAGGTTTGATTAATTGGACAACTATTTATAACTATTTTTAGAACGACTGCGAATGATTGAAACACTGTTATTCAAAATGATTAATAACGTATTAATTACCGAACTCACCAAAATTACATTTTATTTGTGTTAGCTCACCTAAAGTGTATTTATAATATGTATATATATATAAGTATACGATATGGTGATAAACGTATTTATATACCGTTTTGATACGTGCGCTTTTATGCTATAATTTTCAAGTTGTCATCGAGTTCAAAGAACGGTAAATATGGCTGATGAAAAACCCGTAAATCCAGTAGAGGATCAAGAATTAAATGATTTATTAGACAGTAAGTAATTCGTTCGTTTATCAAAATATAACTGAATAAACGTGCTGTTAAAGTTTTATAACCTAAAACATGGAACAATAATATGTATTTTTATTTCTATCGATATGACTAGCAAAATAATTTTATTAGAGTCTTAATGTAAGAGGAATTAAGCAATTTCTCATTGTCATAAGAGAATTTGCAAAATCATTGGTGTTTTGAAAATAATTTTTGTTATGTAATTCATATAATTTTTGTTTCCAACAAATACAAATGAGACTGTAATTTTATTAACATCACGATATCGTAAATAATTCTTACTCTCATTACAATTGTAACATCATAGGTGCTTTGGAAGATTTCAACAAAGAACAAAAGGTAAATGAAGTAGTTGGAAAAAAGGAGTCTTTGGCAGTTGCAACAAACGAAGAGAACTTTGAAACGTTAGAAGATGCTTGGACCTCGAATATTATTGAAGGAGCCTTCGATCACTTTAAGGAGAATCTACAGAACTTAATTAAGAATGGTAAAGATTTTTTAAATGTTTGGAAAAGGTGTTATTTTTAATATGTTCTTATTATAAACAGATAGCGAACTGGATGCCTCTTTTAAAAAGATGGCACAAACAATTGCAAGCGTAGTATCGGATGAAGGTAACACCGATCAAGCGTATGCTATCGATAAAATTAATAAAACTATTTTTTTTATCAAGAATACAAAAATAAAAAGAGACCAATTATTTCTTGTTGTTTTATCAGATTATATTTGTGACTCGCAGAGTAATTTCCTTGTTGAATGATCCATAAAAATTTTACCAGAACGAACAAACAAAATTAGAATATTGTTACTTACTTATGATAAGAAAAAACATTTGTTCCTAACATTAATTTTGTCCAATGTAATTGTACTGTTATAGGTTCACTGGAAGATTTCAACAAAGAACAAAAAGTAGGTAAAGTAGATGAGAAAAAGAAATCTTCTGCACCCGGAACAGGTGGGGATAGTTTTGAAACGATAGAGGATGGTTGGAGCTCCAATGTCATCGGAGGAACTGTCGATCAATTGGAAGAGGATTTACAGAATTTAATTAAGAATGGTAAAGATTATTTGTGAAAATTTCAGAAAGGATGTATTTTAATATTTCTCTGTTAGGAGCAGATAGCGAGTTGTGTGCTTCTGTTAAAAAAATGGCACAAACGCTTGCGAACGTAGTATCGGAAGATGGTAAGACCGGTAAAGATGGTGCAAATACAGACTTCGAAACTGTTATTGCTCAAGCACTGAATGACCTATCTACAACATCAGAAACACTGCAGGTAGGTGTTCACAGCGTGGCCATTTGTTTAAATAAATTTGTTTTATTCTGACAAGACGTCTTTTGCAAACATATTGTAGAACGATGTTGATATTTCTGAACTACTTGGCCAAGCATCTTTGGAGGATGGAGCTGGCACTATTCTACCAATCATGCAAGGCATGCTACAACACCTACTGTCTAAAGAAATTTTGTATCCATCGTTGAAAGAATTAGTAGCTAAATACCCCGAATGGTTAGAATCAAAAAAGGCATCGATATCCCCCGACGATCTACAGAAATTCAATAAACAATTAGAGCTAATGAGACAAGTAAGTAGCAAAAATATAACAAATACGATGAACTACTATGATCGAAGTATCGCGTTCTTTAGGTGTGTTCTGAACTGGAGAAGGAAAAAGATGAAGATACGAAAGAAACAAAGAATGAACGTTTCAAAACGGTGGTATCGTTGATGCAAGATGTACAAGGATGTGGACAGTTACCTGAAGAACTTGTAGGTGACACAATGCCATTTCAAGTCGATACCGAAGGGGACCCTATTATTCCTTCGTTACTTCGCGGAATGGATTCACCGCAAAATTGTCAATTAATGTAAACCAGTCGTTAAAATCATTTCACAGAGAGGAAAAAATCGGGATAAACCCGTATAGGGATTTGTAACACGATGATATTTTAAGCGTGTACATTCTAATTGTACGTATAACCGACAAACGGTAATCTATTTAATGAAAAGTAATATTATTCTCGATAATAATATTACGAAACAGGACTCATGTCTGTAAATAAATTGAAACACGCGTAAGCGTGTCTGTATGTTTTACAATTTGTACATACATACTTCTATACATATATACATATATATATATACACGTGTATATATACATATGTATAGCTGTTTACACGCGTACAAAGTTACTAGACGGTATTATGTTTAAATCCGCGTTTTGTAATTGTATGTTTTAACTTGTGGGAATTAACACATCATGAAATCTGCAATAACTAAGTTTTATTTACCTAAATAAGTTGGATTTATGTTTATATTCGTATTGAAGATTTCGTTATAGAAGGGCTGTTTATATTTCACCTATCTACAAACTGATCTGTTCATACATGTATTTTAACACAAGATGACTTTTTCGAAGATTAAGTAGAATATATTCGTATGATTCAGTCGTTTCTACAAAAAAGACTATTGCTAATGAATTGGGTAGACTTCAATCTTTTCCCATACACTTCAATACATCTCACGCGGAGAAACGAAAACCGTGTTTCACCAAACACAATACTTTTTACATGGAAACTGCAACAACAGGGTTGTTGTTACAAAATTATTAATGTTTTATCTATAACATTAAACATTTGTGTGCCAGATATTCGGACTTGTCCGATGTCAAATCTTTCAAATTCGAATACCACCTGGTACCTTTCAATATTACTAATTTATGCTGGAGAAAGAGCCTCGACTCCCGGCAAGACTTTCCCTTCGAGGAGTTCTAAACTGGCACCACCTCCGGTGCTCACGTGGCTCACTTTATCCTCGGTTTTCCATTTGGCGGCACACGTAGCTGTATCGCCGCCTCCGATTATGGTAATGGCACCCTGCGATGTAGCGTTCACTACATTGTCCATCAAACCCTTTGTACCTTTGCTGAAATTTTCAAATTCGAACACGCCTGCTGGACCGTTCCACACAATAGTTTTTGCTCTTTTGATGGGTTCTGTAAATTGTATATCGATAAATACCTATACGTCCTAAGCATCATAGACGCAAGAAGAAAATTGTTGTTTTTATCGGAGTATTGTTTACCTGCAAATAATTCTCTCGTTTTGGGACCAACATCAAGGCCCATCAAACCATCGGGTATGCCACTCTCTAAGTCTGCTGCACCGACAGTCGCATTTTCCGCAAATTTATCCGCGGTAACAAAATCAACGGGTAAATGTATTTGAACTTTGTTCTTCTCTGCCTTTGCTAACAGATCATTAACTATCTTCGCACCTTCTTCGTCGAATAACGAGTTACCAATCTGTGTACGGAGAACGTCATGCGTTAACATATTCTAGAAGTAGAAACAAAAAGGGACCGAATACTGTTCCACAATATTTACCTTCATGTTCTTCGATACTTTTAAGAAAGTATATGCCATACCACCACCGATGATCATTTCGTTGACTTTGTCCAACATATTGTTTATTAACTGTATCTTATCTGCAACTTTTGCACCGCCTAATATTGCCAAAAACGGCCTCGCAGGATTATCCAACGCCTTAGCAAAATAGTCTAATTCTTTCTTTAGAAGAAAGCCGCTTGCCCTCGTATCATATCCCTCTCCCATCATTGAGCTATGAGCTCGGTGTGCAGTGCCGAACGCATCGTTAACATAAACATCTCCAAGTTTCCTCAGGGATTTTCGGAATTCTACAACTTTTTCTTTATCTGCTTTTATCTAAAAGAATAGAAATTTTTTAGACTGTACTACTTTACGCGCACTTCAAAAAGTTGTAGGAAGAAAGAATTTTGTACTTTATTTCCATCGGGTCCAACCCCCTTGCCTTCCTCCTCTACGTGAAACCTTAAATTTTCTAACAAGATGATAGTCCCAGGTGCAGGATTGCTGCAAGCAGCTTCCACTTCCGGTCCAACGCAATCATTCAAAAACAAAATCTCTTTTCCAAGCAGCGATTTCAATTCTTCCACTACCGGCTTTAAAGTATATTTCATATCTTGTTTACCATCTGGGCGACCCAAGTGGGACATTAACACAACGCTCTTTGCTTTCTTTTCAAGAGCATATTTGACAGTGTCTAATGCGGCTACAATTCTTTGATTGTTTGTTATCTTGCCTTCCTTTAACGGCACATTAAAGTCCACCCTGGAATACAATTACACTTACAATTTATTTATATATAATATATACATATAAATTATTATATATTATATATGAGGCAAACCGTGCGAACGTTACAAACTAACTGGTCTGTCAGCGAAATATGTTCATTTTTATACAAAAATTCGAAATTCTTTGACCGGCTTCCGAACTTTATCGTACTAAGGTTACATCGAACACCGAAAAAAATAACGCGAGCATTTTAACATAAAGTTGCACAATAGTTCGACAAGCTCGCAACAGTTTGCGAATATTAGTGGTGAATTAAAATCGCGAGAGGTACGATCAAGGAATATGTACCGTATCAAAACCCGTTTGTCCGTCAGATCCACTTTGTCGATGCTGAGCTTGTTCAACGCCATAGTTTTGCTACTGCAATGTATTAGTTTCGAAGCGATTCTCCTTTTAACGATTTGCAATGCGTCGTCGGTGTTGTTTCTCAACTCGGGTAACCTCTGTTTTGTGCAGCAACTTCTGACAAAACTCTCGACTACCTTTCGGAACGTTTTATCACCGAAACACTTTGACTCGGCAATGTCAAAGCAAGGTCGACGAATGTAGCGACCTCCTACGAATTCTCGAGCCGCGCGCATCGAAACAGCTGTTTCAAACGTGGACTCGTTACATACTCGTTGCGAGTTCTATTGAAAAAAAATGTCAACTTATTACATATATGTACATACGTGAATGCTATACGTACAATATATAAGAATACCTCTTGTCGATACGTATGTAGTCATTGTTCAGACAATTTTCATCTTATTAGTTTTTTATACGACTTTCTTTCCCTGTGAAAACGTTCTCGCAAACATGTTATGGAAGAATAGATGATCAGCAACCTGAACCTAACGTCAAAAATGGATAGGTGTAAAAAAAAATATGCAACGTAACATAAAATATATTTATTTAATCTGTATTGCATTACATATATATGTATACTTATGTATATAGGAATGTGTCTGTTTAGATAGAAAGAAAAGAAGTTTACTGCTTTGATAACAGCGTTTATTGATTTTTACTCGCGTTGATAGGGAATTGGTATCAGTATGTAATTCTAGTGTGAATTATCGAATGCTTGAATTACAATAAAATATATATTATTATTTTATATTTTATTACTAGTAAAATGCTTATACTTCGTCCGTGTTTTAAAGATATGTTCGACGACAAAGATTTGCGGGTGAATAAACAGATGAGTCGGGGACAGTCAGACTCGAGGGAAGAAGGTATTCGGTAAATAGGAGAACATGAGAGTTTGGATATCGTGGAATTGCTGAATCGTTGAATTATAATACAAATATGGTCCGAGTCCGTAGACATGGAATATTCGATCAACGTCTGGTATTCCGGTATTTCATCTGACCGATGCTATTCTCGAGTCTGGCATGGGTAACACAATCGTGCCGTCGACCGTTTATCCGAATCTAAAACGAAGGTGAAACAGAAGGTAGAGAGCAAGCAGAGTGGCACGCGTGAAAATAGGACGGGAACGAACTTTTCCTAATCGTTGCTAATATTATCACATTATGTATGTATACTTTATTATCGAATGTTATCATCGTATATACTTCTACAACACGTTTCTTCTTCTAATTCGACTTCTCGTTTCGCCACGTTTACCACGAATTAAGTCGACGTTTTCGAAAAGAAAAGAAATATGAATTCGAACGAGATCTTGACTCGTATACATATAAGTTGCGACACCATCGACCAGTAAAAATTGTACGCGAGAAATGGCCGAGCAAGCTTTAACCGACGCCGCGCAGTACCGAAATAACACAAGTTTGCTAAACGCGAAGGCGGGATACGCGAAATATAGCTATGTATATTTTCTCGTACAGGATTTCAAGACAATCGTACTTTTAGAACTCCGGTTTAATCGGCACTTCGAGGAACTAGCATTCTTTATTCTCGGAATGAGTAATTGCAAAAATTCAACGGCAAACATGAAATTTTCAAAGATAGCTCAAAGAAGAGACGTCGAGAGAACACGTATAGAATGCATGTATAGGCGAGCGCGGCGACGATCGAAAATCGATGAATGGTTCGAGAGATGAGAATCGGAGTAGGTGGAATAAAGAAGAAGAGAGAAGAGGCGAGCCACGAACAAGAGTACTCGTACCACGCATATAATTGAATGGCAGACACGTGGTAAATAGGCTGATAGGTACGAGTCTGCGAGTGTATAAGTGTAGGAGCGTAGGAGCCAAGGTCTGGTACACGAAGCGGCGTCCACGATCGGTTCGGTTCAAGACAGGCCAGGCGACCGGGCGACCGCGCGACCGGGCGACCGCCGACCGCCAGTCTGGGTGGAGGGAGAGAGGATCGAAAAGAGAAGGAGGCGATGGAAGAAAAGGAACAACGCGATACTCGCGTGTCAGTCCAATGCCAGTGGAACGCGACGACTCGCGTTCGAGCTCTCTGACTCTGGCTCGCCCAAAAGAACTTTAGCCATCGGTTTGTTCAGCAAATCTCCCCTCTGTGTTTTCCTCCCTGGACCACGCGAGACATTTTCTCTGACCATCGTTGCTCGTGCTCTGCATGGGAGGGGCCGTGGACAATTCCACGGTAGAACGATCACACAGATCCTTTCCGGTCTCACGAGCCATTTGTTCGCATTTTGTGTTTGATTTTGAGCAACGCGTCGATTCACCACCGTCACCACCGCCGCTGTCACCATCGGCATCATCACCGCCACCACCGCCACCACCGCCACCGCCAACGCTACCGTTGCCGTAATCATTCTGCTCTGCGTCATCTTCGTGTAACCACCTTTCCACTCGGCACGATCTTTTCATTGCCTTTATTTATCGCCCAGTCCCTCTTTCGTTCGGAGCCATGAAATGGTACGTGATCATTATTTCTTTCAAGACGATTCAATCTTGGTATTCGACCCCCTTTTGCTCCTCCTTTATCTCTTCTCTTTCTCTCTTACACCTACACACGCACGCACACACCATACATACATACATACTCCCTCTCTCTCTCCTTTTCTATTTCTCTCCTATCTTCCCCCTACTACTTATACCTATCTACCCTCTTTCTTTTCTTTCCCTTGGCCAATCGGTTTGCTCCAAAGTGTGTGTTCTCCTCCCTTGCGGTGATTGCTAACTTTGATCCGTTCTCTTTCCCATACGCATATTCGTATATTTTGCATAAGCAGAGCATGCCGAAGTGTGCGAGTACTGTTAAGGGGATAAGTTACAAGCAGAATATTACTAGAATATTATTGTTTTGCTAATGAAAACAGCGTTTGCGGGAAACAGTTGTTTGTCCTTATATGAACATAATAGGAGCTGTGTGAGGGCTCATTGTAAAGAGGAGAGTTGATTGTTCTAAGGTGCACTCATGATTTCAGTAAAAAAATCGTTTTGGGAAACTACATGGGAACCTAAGGATGGTTGTCTCGATTTTCCCCCTATTTTAGACACTCATATTATTAATTATAAAAACATAATCTCGTTAAATCATGATGTAAATAAGCTACAATCAACCTTCCTCTATACAATGAGCCTTCACATAGCTCCTATTATGCTCGTATAATGACAAACAACTCGATTTCGTTAACATGTTCCACTTGTTTTTCTAGTAATATTCTAGTAATATTTTGCCTAGCCCTTATCCCCTTAATCACCCTGGAGAACACGCATGAACGCGCGCACGCGTGTTTCTTCGCGTGCGTTTTCGCGCTTTTGTCCCATGTCCCCGACCTTTTACGCGTGTTTCGATAGATAGAAATTGTGATGGACCAATTAATAGAATAGACTTCTCGTTTAACCGCGGTAGATGGTTAGCGAGCAGACAGAACTATGTACCTCGAAAAGTACCTTGGCGCGGTGAAAGACGCTACTCCGCGTATTATATGTATACACATACAAAGTGGGGTCGTTTAAAAATAGATGTTTAAACTTAAATTGTATGGTACATGTGTATATAAGAATTTATTTTCCTCCTAACGGAGTAAGATCCCATACGTGCAAGATGGCAAAACAAAAAATCACGCGGCAGTATAAAACGCAAACCGATTATATTCGCTGTTCGCAAATAACGTTTTACGTTCTCAGCTACCTTTGTTTATTTCATATTCGCATTATAATTAAATACGTTCGTTATGAATTGTATTTCTGGACGAAGGTTATGTATCGAAGAAGATGTCTACATATATCCTATAGTCGAATGACATACGACGGCTTCGAATTTTCAAACGAAACTGAAAAGTCTTCGGTTTTGTACATTGTACAGTAACGAGACATTTGTTACTCCGTGGGAGTTAATATATCGGCTGCTGATAACAGACACATATGATTATGTCTGAAATATCAGATTAATTTCTGTTTAGAAAAATATGAAAGTCGAAATTCCATCTTTCTAGAAGCGTAGATATTGCCGGTGACTAGTTAATACCAGTCTTAATTCTAAATGTGTTTCGACTAGCTATACACAGAATAATTTTATAACGAATATTTCGAGGAGGTCAACATTTTAGAAGCATTATTGCTATAGTAATACAGTCTGAACTAGTGGGATGTAGGTAGACATTTTGATATATATATTCGGTAGCTTTGAATTACTTAAGCACCGGTTATTAAAAGCAACATCATTTGGTAATGCCGTTCCGTAGATTTTAAGATAATACGGATACCACTACAATAACACTTTCTTGCCTACGAGATAGAGTTGTTCCAATCTACATTTATCTGTTTCGTATAAGAAGAGTGCAAGTAGATAGTGTATGCTACGGTGAAAGTTCTCCGTAAAATATTATCGACAACGGTAAACCACGAGTGCCGAGTGCCGAGTGCCAAAATAATCATTAAACTTGGGCACTGCTTCACAGTGGCGAACTTCGAACCGCGAATCGTGTCTGGCACCACAGCGCGTTACGCGCGACATTTGAAATCGCACCGAGTCGATCGTATTTTCAAGAATGGAAAGAGACGCGACCAGTAGATCAGAGTTGGGCTTTTATTACATTTATCACACAATTAATTACATGAGTAATTAATTACATCTGCAATTACATGAGCAAAAGTGAACTACAATTTTAATACGAAAACAGATAATGGTCCAAAACATAAAAATTAATGGTTTAAGAGAACAATTACTGTAATTTGTAATTGCAGAAATAAAAGTACAATTACATGTAATTGTAATTGGCAATTGCAATTACTTTTTGAATCACTGTAATTGTAATTGTGGTCCGCAATTACAATTACTGGTTGAGCCAAAATAATTGCAATTACAATTACAATTACTTACCAATTAATGTAATTTGTA
>JAQQRZ010000102.1:0-13198 GCA_028455615.1 Lasioglossum zephyrum
TCCCATTTCCGGGAACTACACGAATTTTGGGACACCCTGTATTATTTTACCAACTCGCTTCTGACATGATGGCACGGAATTCGCAGTGTGATAACAATTATTATGATAGAGCAGAACGAGTTCCTTCACGGAATCCGGCGATGGGTGGTGGAAAGATCGAAAGTGTGCCAGTGTGAACGGGATTTCGCGTCTCGTTAGGGGCAGGTAGCACGTAAACAGGTAAAGTTGGAGGCGGGCACGCGGTCCCCGGGCCGGTTATCTAAATCTAGATCAGCGTCAACGCGATCATCGAGTTCATTTGCGAAATTACTTCTATCTGCGAAACCGGAACGCGGGTGAATCGCGCGCTTTTTGTTGCTCGTTCGGAATATCGGGGCAACGTCGAGCAAGCACAGGTGTTCCACATAGATAGGCAAGCATTGGCACATGGCCAATAGAGGCACCTATGCCTCTTCGGCCCTCCGGTTGCCCCGTTGCGCGGTCCCTTCGCCCCTCACCACTCCTTTCAACCCCCTTGCAACCCCCTTTCCACCCCTTTCCGCCGACAAATATCGATCTCGGCCCTCTCGTGACTTTTCATTGAATTTCCATGCGCCACTTAAGAGGCTGCTTCGTTCTTCCTACCTTCCACCCCTACGACTCCCAAACCATCCGCTCCCGCAACGGCTGCCCTTTCCTCTCGTGTTCTTCCGCTTCCTTTCAACCGGAACGAGACAAAGACGTTCACGGGACGCGGCCGGCCGTATTCCGTTCGGACGAGTGCTCGATACATTTTCGTGACTCGTCACTCTGCCCCCCTTCACCCCTCTCTCTCTCTCTTTATCTCTACCTCTCTTTCGAGCACGGTTCGTAACTTTGACGAATCTGGGCCGAAGTTCTGTCGTTCTGTTTGTTCCTCGACGCCCGGCACACGTACGCAAAAATGTTTGGCTCGAGATATTGATTTTTTAAGAAGGTACAATGATTCTTGTGAAGGCCTCTTTTTAGTCACTGTTTCAAGGGTTGTACCTGACCATTCGAATTTTTCACAACTAAACGGTTGCGTATAGATTTTTGAATTTTTAAAATATATTTAGACAGTAGATTGGAGAATGTGTACAAGAACTTTCATCTGAAAATATTCGTTTTAAATCTTACAAGTATTTTTTTATAGCTAACCAAAATTCACAATCACAAATTTTTTTCACCTCTTTATCACGTGGTAATAATAGTGTCGCTATGTGATATTTCCCCGGGCAGAACACAGCCGATTGCAAAATAACGCGACTTCGCTGTATTCAGTATTTAATGACATGACTGCGATCGTCTCGCGGCGATTTCTCTCGGATTGTATCGAGGCAGGGAAGATCCATGGCGGTGGCCGTCTAAGTTTCTGGGAAGAGACAGAAGCGGCGGGAGGGGAGCGGCAGAAACAAATGGAGAGGAAGTATTATAACTAAGATCGAAGCTCGCGGTAATAGAGAGAACCGAGGGACCGTAGGTGGGCCGATTAGTTTCCTCCCAGTTACAACGGCGAAACTGCTGGAATTTATGGGTGTAGGTTGTTCTCGACGAGCTGGATTCCCAGCTGCTCGCCAGGCTTACGGATAATCGTAACGGGGACGCTCGAGGACGGCCAAGTCACCGCTGGAAAGTTAATTAAACACGTTCCAATAAACTTCGCTCGACGAGAGCGTCGGCGAGAAACGAGACGCGCGATTCGGATCGATCGATCCGGCGACGGATAAATCGGGAACGAGCTGGATGGCGCGGCGGGCCGAAAACAAGGATCCATCTTGTTTCCTCGTTTGTTCGATGATCGCAACGACTTTCTGTCGAAAGAGACGCTAGAGCCACTCGAACGATTCTTTGTTGCTCAACCAGTTCCAGAAGGGATGGAAACGGGTAACAATTAGATTGCACGGTTTTAGCCTTGGAGTGCTTTCAATTACACTGTCCAACAAATCTCAACTTCTTTCGTGTTTCCATATAACTGTTGGGTGGATCTTATAGTTTTTTTTATCATAATTTTTCTCCTACATGCACAGCTTTTGAGAAATTTGAAGAGAAAAACATATTTTTCGACTTTGAAAAAATATTGTGATGTTATTATATAAGATATTCTATTGATCTTTACAGCAAAAGATTCTCTAGACATTACCGAATCCAGTGATGTGCAATAGTAATACGTTGTGATTGTTTAAACATGTTTCAATAATCATTAAAGACGGAGAGACACCACTTTTGCACACATTTCTGAGAATATTTTTCAATGTATATAAGAAAATAAGGGTCCAGCGGAAAATCGAATTACATCACGCGATAGTGCACACTTTTATCTTGAGAAACCATCCTGTCAAGTTTCGAATATCGATGTTTTTACCGAACCAGAAAGCAAAATATCATCGCGGAACGCTCTCCACTAGAGCGAACGTTCTACGGGATACGACGCGGCGGATAAACATGCTTACACAATCACAATGTATTGCTATTGCACATCACTGGATTCAGGAAAGTCTAAAGAATATTTTGCTGTAAAGAACAATACAGTATCTTATATAATAACATCACAATATTTGTTCAAAGTCGAAAAACGCGTCTTTTTTCAAATTCAAATTTCTAAAAAAACTGTGCGTGTAAGAGAAAAATTAGGGCCAGATTCGGAATCAGTGTGAAAAAGTATAAGATCTACCCAACAATTGTATAGAAACATTTTTGTTGTTGGACAGCGTTATGTACATTTACAACCCATAGGAGAGTCTTCTTCGGGAATTTTTGACAATTGAATGGTTGAGTTTACATTTATGAAATTTCTTCAATATTTAGTCAGAGGATAGAAGGACGTGTACAAAAATTTGCATCTGGAAATATTCATTTTTCAAGAAGACACAACGATTTCTGACGGGGTCTCTTTTTAGGAATATGTAAGGGACCATTCATTTCGAGTAGCGAATTTGTACAAATAAATGGCTGAGTGGTATAGATTTATTAAAAAAGGAGTCTACAGTTTGGCTGACAATTGAGGAATGTGTACAAAAATTTTCATAGCGAAACATTTATCTTTCAAGAATATATAATATATGTATATAGCAATTGTTATTGATTTTATAAATTTTTTGGGGTTGCCAATTGAGGTCAAGACTGTAAGAAAAAAGAATAATTTTCTAATCGTTCATAGTTTTGCGGAGATATCGAGGTCGGGAGTTTCGAAAGTGAGCGCGCTAACAATACGAGAGAGTTCTCGGATGCGATCTCCGATTGATCTATCGATCGCCAACACCATTCTATATGTTAAATGGGACGAGTTCGATGGGAGAATCGGTCCGCAACGGGACCACGGTATCCAGCCTCTGCAGGCCGTAAGGTGAAGAGATTCCTTCAAACGCGGCATGAAATTTTCATTCGAGGCTTGAATTAAAAATTTGAAGCGGCGCCGGCGTCAGCTTCGAAGTCGGAGTCTCGGGTCGGGCCGGCTTTCACTCAATTTTACTCGACGCCGTGTAAGGAACGCTATGAATTTTCTATCCCGTGGCACGGAATCGAACGGCACGAAATTAAACGGACCGCCGGTGCTGCCTTTTCAGTTGCGCTCGATCCACAGCTGAATTATTGCACTGCTCCCTCTCTCTCTCTGGGAGTTCGATGTTCTTTCGATCCTCTATCGGGAACCAAGGATTTTGTGTTAAGGTTAAGGGGAAAAGGCTGATACGCTGTACAGGTTCATGAATTTGTCAACGTACTTCGACGGTCGTGTTAACATTTGCACTCTGGGCCTTTCAGTCGATTCGAAAAGTACTGTTTTCTAATACACTGAACCAAGGATCGATACAGTCACCTTTCGTTTCTGAATGAAACCTACTCGGATCCGTACGTTTTATTTAACAAAATATCTCTTCATACGATAGTTTTATAGAACGAAACGCTATTCTTGAACATTCTAACTAAAACAGTTCTCGTGCAAAAACAATTTTTTTACAACCGAACGGCCGAATACAGATCTATGAATTTTTCATTGTATTCAGATAGTAGGTTAAACACAGTGTACAAAAACAAACAAACAAACAAACAGACAAACAAGAAAGCGAGCTAATAAAAACGTGGTAAAAATGGTCGTCTTGAAATATTCAGTTTTGAAAAAGATATAACAGTTTCTAAAAGGGCTTCTTTCTATTAATGCATAAAGGGTTGCACCTCGTTTTTTTTTTTAGAAAATTCGTATAACTAAACGGCTGTGTATAGAGTTATAAAATTATTTCTACATTTACACAATAGATTGAAGAACGTGTACAAATTTGACATCTCGAAATATTCAGTTTCCAAAATGACATAATAGTTTTTAAGAGGCAGGTATCATTTGATCAAGGTTTAAGAGGTTGTACCCGGCCATTCGTTTTTCTAGAAAATTCGTACAACTAAACGGCTGTGTATAAATTTATAAAATTATTTCTACATTTAGACAGTAGATTGAGGAATGTATATAAAAATTTCCATTAAAAAAAATTAATGTTTTAACAAGGCACAACAATTTTTATCGTTCACTTAACAACGCACTTTGAAAATTCTTAGTAGAAAACCGGCTAAGAAAATTTGCGTCACTATGACATTTTTGTGGAAAAGTACGCAGTTCATATAAATGCTATTTAAAAGCTACCTTCTTTTACTATTTTCTCCCGTAACGAAGATGTAAAAAATCCAGATTACATCAACACGCTATTTCTCCGCAAAATAGGGCGCAAGAGTATATTGCACGAATACCTCGCACTCGGGGAAAGAGAGCAGAGCGAGGATACAGCGAATTATTATGCGCAACAGAGGTGTGGTGCATAGTTCGCGTCGGATCGCTGGCAAACATCCGCGACCCTGAATTATCGGGAGCGTTTTGGGGGATGATTCCAGCGTCACATGGATATTCCGTTGTCTTTCGACGAATGCCGGGTACCCTGGTACTCCTCTGAAATTCCGAGATAAAGTGGTCCGCCGCTCCATTAACTGTTCGCCGTTGAAAAAAAGATGGAACCGCTGTATTACGTCCCGAGTAATCGAAGCTGCTCGCGTCTCTGGTGGCTGGAATAATAGGAGGAACGAGACAGAATCGTCCCTCGACCATTTTACCTACACTGCTCCACGCAGGAGCCATGCTTTCTGCTCGTGGGTTCGTGTTCGTTGCGAATTTTCGACGTGCAATGTCTGCGAACCTCGCAATTTCTAAAGAATTCCACAGAAGTCGCTTTCCTTATTTTTATTTAAATGAAATATTGGGCCAGTGGTAATGCGAAGATCCATTCATGTTTTTGGAAACTGTACTACTCAACATAAATTTTCGAGTGATTTTTGGTAGTTACATAAGTGACGGTTTGGAAAAGGTTCGTAAAAAATTTCGGCTCGAAATATGCATTTTTTAAGAAGATGTAATAATTTTTTTTGGTATAGGGTACATTTGATTCTTGAATAGGGTACATTTTCGGAATTCTTATACCTTATTGATTGAATGTAGATCGACGAAAGCGTAAAAAAGTTTTTGTCACGAAATATTCATTTCTTAAGATGATTTTTATGAATATTTGAGGAGGTGTACTCGACCAATCGTTTGAGAAACTCATTTCTTAGAATTTCTGATAACTAATTGGATGGTTATAGATTTATGAAATTTTTTATGCATATATTTCGACGGTAGATCGAAGAATTTCTACTAAAATTTAGATCCCGAAATATTCGTTTTTGAAGAAGATAAGATTGTTAGAAGTATGGCCTCAATCTGAACAATCTCAACATCATATTTAACCAGAAAAACTGGCTGATGACTTGACGTATAAATCTCGGACAAATGACTCAATCTAGTGAAACACTAATCAGCAGCAGAATTTTCTTCGAGCACTTGAGAAAGCTCGTGAAGCGTCGAAAGCACGTGAAGATCTTGCGGACAGACAGTCCCCATGGGAGGTAGGTGGTACGTTCCTTAATTTCCCGCCTTAAATCGCGGACAAAAGGGCTCGGTCGTATTCTGAAATCGATATCGAAATCGTCTACATCGATTCTAGTGTGGCGGTTCGCGAGAGGGCTGCGGCAGCCAGACAATGGCGTAGGACGACGTCAGGACGTTAGGTGGCTGGGTCCGATAGGCCGACCCATTAAGGTATTGAGACCTTATCTGAATGAAGACAGCGATACCGCGCGAGAACGGCTGCCGTGCCATTTCGAGTTCAATCGGCCGGGTTCGATCAACAATCGCGAACGACGAACGTCACGAGCCCGACAAAGCCCGCGATCCACCCCCGCATCCTTCTCCTCCAGCTCGAGTCTCCCGTGTTCCTCGACTCCTGGCAGACATCTACGCGATATTCACCTGAATGCCGCATAGTGGCACGAGTTGGGTACTTCGCTGGAAAAGAAACGTATAAACTAACCGATCTGCCTGCCACCGCACCACTGAAAATTCCGACTAAAATTTGAACTGAAAATTCACTGTTACACAGGAGAAATGGTTGACTAAATTTCTTAAATCAAATGTGTACAGGCTGAGTCATCTGGAAATATTCCATGTGCCATCTAATAATGTGGTGGCCAAAGTGGTTCGGAATCTACCTTAATAAACTGCAGACCCTGTTGCGAAGTAACATTAGCAAAGAGTTGAAAACGACGTAAAATAAATTTTTTTAAAAACTTAACACTAAACCTACCATCACCGGTCAAAGTGACCGTTTCCAGATTTTTTAGGAAAGTAAGTACAAAGTCTAAATAAAATCAAATTTGTCATTTATATAAGGGAATATCTAGGAACTACTTTTAAGGGTCGGTAGCTTCAGTGTTAACAATTCTTAAAATTTACGAGTCGCGACGTAACCGTAGCAAAAAGTTGAGAGCGACGTTAAATAAATAAAAAAAAGGGTGAGTCATCTAAGACAAGCCACTGAGGAACTTTTACACTTTTTAAAATAGGAAGATGTTTAAAAAAAAAGTTGTTTCAAGAGGTCCATTACGGGCATTATTCGACTTTCCAGGTGGAGGCGCTTAGGAGATTTGAAGGTCAACCTAGTTATTTTAAATGGAACCACATATTACTGAATTCGCGTTTGTAGCCGTTTCCTACACACAGGTGAAGGAAATCTAAGCAGGATAAATGGTTTAGGGCTTGTTCCACTCACTCTTTGTTCGACGAGAGCGTCACCGAAAGACAAGGGACCGGATGGATCGATTTCAGGTTGGTTATAAGCGGTCGTTAGAGAGGACGCGTTTAAAAAATGGAGGACACCGATCTTCGTCGAGGTGTCGCCGCGGCATCGTCGCGGTCGATCGGCGAAAACGATCGTCGCGGGACGTGCGACGAGTTCCGAAACGATCCACGTGGGCCACGTATGTCTTTTCGCAGGAGCCGTTGCCTTCTTCGTCAAATTGGCGAACGTCGCGACGACGGCCTCGTAAATTTCCGCGGGCAATTTCGCCGTCGCGGGCTCCGGTCCGCTTTGGCCCGCTACCGCCCGCCTAAACTCGGCATACCTACGCGAAAACGGCTGGGTGTGGCTCGCAAGCATAAACCCTGAAAGCGTCTTCTGCCCTTTAAACATCCTCCACCGGTCGTTTATTCCGCCCACGCGTTCTGTTCTCGCCACTTTCGCTTGATTTTCAACTCGCACCATGCTCTCGCTTCGCTGCAATCTTTTCTGTTGCCCTAACATCGAACATAGGGGACTGATTTCGTCCCTTGATGAGATGTCTGCCTGTTGGGAGTTGGAAATTAATTGTTTCAAGTGAGTTAGGGTTGTTTTCTATTTATTGCACGGCTTGGAAGATTTGAAAGAGGAGTTGGTCTGAATTTGTATAAGCAGACTACACTGATTGCGAGAAACAGAGAATAAGTACGTAGAAATTTATTTCCACCCTTAACAGTCGTGATAAATGAAAAATAATACAACTACCAACTGAGAGAAATGTTCTCTTGTGGTATAACGATGTATGTACACATCCCGTGAATAACTATTCCGATATTGTCAACAGTGTTTCGGGAAGAAATCCATAAAAATCACTTTCATAACAGTTAGAAGAGAATGTTCTCTTAAGGTTGAAAGAGGAGTGGATATAGACCGTAGATCGAAGGACCCATGCAATCGAAACTTGAGAGGAACCTCGAATCTAAATCTGTCGAGTTCCGAGAGTCCTTAAACGCTTTGGCTTAAGAACTTCTCGCTCCTAAGCTTCCGGAGCCAGATCGACGCTCGTAAAGATCTCAGAATCGTGGATCGAATCGAACGCGATTATCTTTGAAAAACCGTCTTCATTGCAACGCTGCCTGGCATTAAAAGAACGAGGAACTTCCGGGAATGTTTTATGACTTTCAACCCGGGAAACTGCTAGTTTCTCAAAGCCTCAAAATGTCTCGTATGCATACATCGAAAATCAGTCAGGGTGGGATTGACTTCATCAATAAGATTTCATTGACTGTTTATTAAAACTCGTTGCAAGGTTAAGGATATCATTAAAAATCAATTGAAAACAAAGGACCTCCTCGGATCTCCATAATTTTCTAATTAGCGCAAACAAATATCGACGCTCTAAACTGCAACGTTGAATGATGCAATAGAGTTTCAAGCTGTTTCACTGTACAGGTAGACCAAAGTTCCCCGCGAACTCTGGAGGACTAAAATTTAAGAATCTCTCACTCCCGGCGAGCGGATTCTCTAGAATCTAAGAATTCCCGAGACTTTTTAAACGAGGAGAATCGGCTCCCGAGAATCTTTTAATCAGAAAGTTTCGGAGCATCAAAGTCCAATGATCTGGATTCCGATAGTTTCACGAAGTCGGTTCATTATCCCCTCAAAATTGGGAGATACACTTTCTCTGCTACACCCATTGGCGTACCGCGATATCCCTACTAGGTGGTTGGGCAACGGTGGCTAATGTTTCGGAGTTGGTCCGGATATACATTGTTTGTATGTATATATTTACAAAATGATGTTTTAATTTAAACATCATTTAAGATATATTGTAAAAATAACTGTAAAAAAGAACGATCGTTTAATGATCGTTGTCCTACTTGCATAAAAAAGTTCACGTTTAAATTCGCTAATAACATTTAAGAAAGTGTCTGCGCACTTTTTAGCGAAAGTGTATCTTGCATAAATTTAGCGATTCACGGTCAGCAATCGAATTTTCGCCTGAATGAAAATATTACCGGTGTTGAATTAAATTTTCATCGATGCCAGCGGCGAGCGTCGGTCGAAGGAGCTAGAGGGTGGTTTTTCAAAAGCGTGAGAACACGTTTGGCTCGGCACCGCTCGTTTGTTCCGCACGGCTTTTCTTTCGTACAATCCGGACGCGGCCTCCGGCGAAATTAATCGGGGGTGGCTCGATCAGTCGGCGGACTCAAAGGCACAGTCATTTCCCACCCCCAGGAGAATACAACCCCTCTATCCTCTGGTACCGTTGCGAATCCATCGTTTCCCGCGATTTTTCTCGACCGGCGACGACCATAAAGTTGCCTCGACGTCGCCGCCACGAGAAATTAGCTTTTTGACATTTAGATGGAATAAATTGTATCGCGGACCAACCCGGACATTCTGAGACTAATAGATCCTTTATCTGGGTCGGGTCTGTTAGAAAACAAGGAATTGTGGAAATATTATTATTAGTAGTAGAATAGTGAATATAAATTGTGTAACTAGTTTGCGACAAACGGGAGTCAAATAGAAGTTGATTTTCTCCCTTAATATTAAACTTAATACTGAGGTCAAAGAGTGTCTGTATGTTTAGCGCCCTTTAAAAATGAGAAGATTGGGCTTATTTAAACTTTTCATCATAAATATGCTGATTAGGGTAGCTCTTATTTACGACTTTTGTACTTCTTTTATGGCATCCCCCAGGATTGTTCCAATTAATAAAAAAAAGTCTGTGCAAAGTTTTAGCTCGACAGGATGACGGGAAAACATGCTCCAAGGCCCTTAAACATTAAAATAATTAATTAAATGCTCATAAAATCGTCTTTCTCGGATATTTTCCAAATTATTTGCGGTATCAAAAAATAAGTTCAACAAACTGAAGTGTGTCTTCGCTATCTGTTATCACTAAATATTAACAAAAAATGTGCATGTTGTTTTTGAACTTGCGAAACATACTTTTTTTGAAATTGCTTATTATTTTACAGAAAAATTGCATATATTTCCTTTTTATTAAAAGTCTAAAAAAATTTCTGGCTCCACTTTATCAAGCGTAAAGGTCCTGTAAATAGAACAACGTTTCGACATGCCCTATAAAATGAATCGTCAAACAAATTGGAACAATCCTGGTGGCTGCCGTAGAAGAAATTTTAAAAAATATGCTCGTCAAGAGTACCTTAATTCTGATACAAATTTCATAATAAAGACGATTAGAAAAATAGATTTCTAGTTCGATTTTAAAAAAAGGAATAACACCTAGACTTGGTAATTTTTAATTCATGTAGAGAATTTCGCATAAAAATGCAGAATCTAGTTATTAGTAATTCACACCAGGTTCCACAAAAGCGTAAATTATAATAGTTAAGGTGCGAATCTGAACGGATTTAATCACGTCTCTGCGTAAATGGTCTTCTTTGAAAGCTCATGGTTCGAACGAGCGAGGTTTCCGATGAGTCGGATTGATTTAATAAATTAATTGGAATATGCGGCGCGATCGTAGCCAGCTTAAGAGTTGAAGAGGTTCCAGCCAGGTCCGTATCTCGACACACTTTCGCGAGGCTACGAGCGATTCTTGAAAGAAGCGGGACTCGACAGAAAGACCCCTTTCATTTTTTAAAACAGTCCAAAGGCACGCGCGCCCGCGCGCACACACACCGTCTTCTTTAGGGTTTAAGAGCGAGACGCTCGAGTATGCGAAACGAGATGTTTTCCTTGAACGTTTCCTTAACACCAGGTTTGTTTCGGAAAAATGAAGCTGCCAGCTCTCGCGAGCTACAGAGAGAGAGACAGACAGAGCTAGAGAGTCATTAATTTTAATCGACTCTCTCCTCGTCGTGAGTTTAAATCGCATTTCCATGATGGGCAGACGTCAAGGGCTTGATATTCTTATATAGCAATTTAGCTGCGATACCACTAGGAAACGTCTGTGCAAGAATCGTCGAGATATCTTGAAAATCATGACAATTACGGAAGGTTTGAAGCGAAGTGTGTCGACGTTTTAAGTTTCGAGATTGGGTCCTTTTCAAAAGGAATTCCTGCTTATTTAAAGCATCCTCCAAATGCAGTAAATAATTCCAGAGATTCCAAGAGTAGGATTAAAATCACCAGCCTTAACGATTTCATCTGTTAATTATGGCCCTCGATGAAACTACCTGTATCTACTGAAAAAGATAATTTTCTGGACATATTCTTCAAACCATCCCTCGAATGATATTATTTCACAAATTTATATTCCGGTCAGGCTCTATTCAGGCTCTAGAAAAATCTCATAGTAGTGGGTTTTCTCACAGGAACAACAAGGTGCAACTTCTCGAGATAATATTGTGAAGAATACAGAATTTGTGAATTGTCGAGCCTGACACTTGCGATCTATTGATCACAGATCTGACTATAGTTCATTGTCAGCATCCCTTAAATTCTCCCTCATTGTGACGATAATTCCCCTTTATCTGCTGCCCCATTTGCTAAAACTCGAGCAATTTGTTGTCAATTCGACTACGTGCGCAATCGATTATGGTTCAGGACGATCGATGACTCGCAGAACAAAGGTTGCCTGCTTTATTTTCTCGGGAAGAGTTAGGTGCTTGGCTCGCGAGAAATGGGACGGCCAACAGGGAAAGGGCCGGCTTTCATTTTTAAAACAGTAGAACGGCTCGTCAACGCCCGGAGAGTTTTACAGAATTTAAGAACGTTCCGAAACAAGGAGAAAAACCCTTTAACACGCAACCGGGCTGCCACCAGGGGTTTAAAGGGAAACGGCTGCTGTTTCCGAGCTTCTGTAGATGCGTGTTTTCATCACCCTTCATCCCCTAACATTCCTCTCTCTCTCTCTTTTATCCTCATCCGAGCGTCTTTTTGCTCGACCCCCTACGATTCAGCGTTGTCCGGCTGGAAACCGGTTCCAACAGATTCCACGGGATTAACATGCCGTGCATACGGACTTTTCCTGCTGTTTAGCGATACCATGCTCTTCCTACAACCCCTACAGACACCCTTCCGCGAACCGGATTTTGGAAAGATTCGCGCGCGATTATGCAAACGAGACTGTTGTTCTCGGACGGCCCTGCGATTTTCCCCAACGAAATTTCCAGCCGGAGGATTTTCGCGGTTTGCAGGGATTCCCTGGAACCATGATCGAGATCTAGGCCTCCTGGGTTCCGAGATTGCTCGATCTTAATACGCGATCCTGGAGGGGCTTGAGCGAATCGGTTTGATCGCATCACATACAGCGTTCGACTGAGAAGATCGTGAAATACTTAAGGATTTTTAACATTTGCGTGTTCAATTGTTAACGAAGTTTGTTGATGTTGCTATGCATACCCTTGCTCACGTCAAGCATATTTACAGTGTCCTATTTTTAATGCAAAAATGATTAGTTCTAAAATGTTTTATACATAAAAATATTTTATTAAATCTGAGGAGTTATCAGTTTATTACATTTTTCCGTAATATGCATGTAGGATTTTAGAAATCGTGGACTATAATGTCTGATGCTAGGAAGAAGTCACACAGGATGGCACAGGGCACGTGAAGGTCCCGCCTATTCAGAATCTGATTCGTTAACCCTTTGCACTCGGAGCTATTTTAACTCGAAAATCAAACGTTTCTGCCGACCTAGAATATTTCCATTCTCTGTGATCTTTTAAATTTGGTAGATATGAAGTTGATATAATACCTCATACAAGACGTAAATGTTTAATAATTAATTAGATACCGACATATCAGATAATGTAAACAATATTTTAAATACTAGTACAGGAATTTTTAGTGACGCTCAAGTGCTAAGGGTTAATATGGTTATTTCGAACAATTGCAAAATTCTGTATGTATGTAACCGATCAAACCCACGAACGCTCCAGGTGACTGTCATTCTAGCGACGAATGGTACATGTATCGTCGTTTCTGTGAATTATTTTATGAAAATCTTGGAGACGATCATCCCTTACAGATTAACTGAATGCTCCACATTGCAATTTTTGTCTACGATCCAGGAATATACATGCTCTAAAAATTTCGCTGGAGAAAACCCAGTAATTCTGCACCCCCCAAAATCGATTAAAGACTACGTTTCC
>JAQQRZ010000103.1:0-13153 GCA_028455615.1 Lasioglossum zephyrum
TACGGTCAGTGACCTAGTGTAAGTTTACAGAAAGTACGGTCAGTGACTCAGTGAAGGTTTGCAGCATTACCAAAAATTCGAATATATGTATCTACAAACGAACAGTTACAATGAACAAACAGGTAGCCTCTTATTTAGAAACAGTCTCACGACTGGACTTCGGATCTTCACGCAAGGAATGGGAGTTAAATTGTAATGTGTTTCCTCTGGCAATATTTTCTACGTCAGCTATTTATTCTTGCCATAAATGCATCAAATCCGATCTCCTCTGATAACTAGACTGCGGATGTTTATGTATTCACGAAGAAATTGGTTTGGTGAAATATGTAACAGTAAAGGATTAGAATATCGTAACGTTGTTTTTAGTGTAACAAAGTCATTAAGGGATGAAATCAATCATGATTTTATTCCTGCTTCTCACAATCAATGCAGAACCTTTTTAACTTGCATAAAGATCCGCAGTATACCGATTACCGTGAAATCTCCTATTAGAAATCATTGACCAAATATTCTTTTCACCATTACTCGTGCCCTTCGAAACAGTACAACGTTGCGTGAAAAACTGCTTCTATACAACAGTAAATGAGGTAGATATTCAGCCGATTCACCCCGTGTAGAGAGCAAGGGATTAATTGGAAAGAAGACATTGAAAGTTCCGTAATTTCGCAGAATATTTCGCGCAACTCTGAACGCTGTGCTGTTTCGAATAGAAAAAAAGTGGAGATCTATTTGTTGTAAACGACGGCGAAACAAAGACCCGTGACGCGTTCGCGTTTTTTTTATTTGTGTGCACGCAGGTACTGTCTGTCTACGTCGAAACCGAAACGAGTTGCGCGAACGAACGAACGACAAAACTGGGTCACAGCATCAGTTTTCAAACCTGCTACCCCGGGCCTGCTAACATAAACTTCACATTAACGTCATACCCCGGGATTACCGCGTTAAGCGCTTAAAGGAAGATATTAGACGAAAACGCGAAACGAGTATGGATCATAAATCCAGAGAATTCCCCGTAACGAAACGGCGGCGCGACGTCAAGAGGTTTTTCCAGGCGACTCCTGCGCCGGAGAAGCGATCGGAAGCTCTGGATATTCGGTTGAATTGAAAGGCGATTGAATTTCGAGAGATTATATATCACGATGCCTGAAAAAAGGTTTCTGTGTGCGTGTGCATGTGCGCGCGCGGAATTATGATTCCTCGTGTATTTACCGGGACGGTCGGGTTCCATGGAGATCTAGCCATTTTCAGCTGGAGATAATAAAACTAGCTTCCAATCAGGAATGCTCAGCTCGAAGCTAACGGAAATAATTATATATTGTCCGGTAAATGACGTTTTAATTTAAAATACGTTTTTATGGGTGAATTGAAAAATGTGAGTAGCAAATCTTTTTCTAGAAAATCCAAAATGCTTTCAAGATCTGTGATAATGTTTTCGTAGAATATTTCTAACATATATTCAACTTGCTTTATTTGTCTTCAAAGTCCTGAAGGGGATTCAATGTAGAGGAAAGGCACTGTTTATCAGAACAAATGGTCAACATTTTGTGCAACCCACAAAGAATTTCAATCGTCAGATCATTGATCATGCTAGCCCCTCTCGATCTCTTTCCAATGATCATAATGTGGCATTTATAAATGACCCAGTCTGGTCAGTGACCTAGTCTGGTCAGTGACCCAATCTGGTCAGTGACCCAATCTGGTCAGTGACCCAATCTGGTCAGTGACCCAGTGTAGGTTTGAATAAACTATGGTTATTGAGAATTACAACCACTATGATTAAAAAACCTATGGGTTACCATGGTCAGTGACCTACTACAACCTGAAAAATCTTACAAATATTTATCAATTAAAAATGGTGCATTTTCTATACATGGTTCCTCCACAACACATTTTACGATCTAAAAATCTAGGACGAGATATTCTTCACAAATGTTGATCTTGTAAAAAATCAGCTCTACTTTCCCGACATACTACAAAGCGATTCTCCTCGGAAAATTCTCAAAGCTGAGAACGAGTGGTGCGATACCATTGAGGAACAAGAAAGACAATCGAAGAACAGCCGGCGACAGCGAACGAGCGCAAGTTCTTACTTCTCCCACTGCACTGCGTCTGTGCAAACGTTCGCTTGCTTGCTCACAGGCTGATGCGAAAATAAAACAGCGACACATACGCGTACACCAAGATCCACCACCGTGGTAGGGATGGTTCAGCCGCGCGCATCTTGGCCTGCGGCTGCTACAGTTCGGCCCGGGTTTCCAAAGTCCGCCCCGTGCTTCAGAAATGATTTTCTCGGTTGAAAGCCGCAACGATGAAAGAATAGAAAATAAGGACCCTCTCGCTTGTGTTTCCGGCAGCAAAACTGGCTCGGTTTCACGGAAGAAATTCGTTTTAAAGGCTTTTCTTCTGACCAAGAGATTTTATGCGCCCGGGGAATTGTAAATGAGATGTTGTAAGGCCGAACTTTTACTAAAGGAATTCTTCCAGCATTTTTTTTAAGCAGTTGGGCACACGTTTCAATGCTTCGCATAAATGAAATTGCTCTCGGCGAAAATATATAGAGGTTCACTTTTTTTTGTTTCAACATTTTTACAAGACTGATATTCATGTAAAATTGGAGTTCGAATAATTATGTCATCAGAATAATGCTGTTCCATAGCTAAATTAAAAGAACAGTGTTAGATCAACTAGATAGTTGTAAATACAATAATAAAAATGGCTATATATTTTTACAAAAGTTCTTGAAAGAAAATGTCTAATAATAATTTTATTCCTATTCTGAAAACTCATGATCAACGCACTATAAAGTGTACCATTTATGGCATAATATTATATTTGAATTTTGCGAGAATTTCTCAACCTTCCGTGAAATGCATTAACGTATAAATTATGCAAATTGTTACGTATAGGCGTGCTCGTTTAGCTTCCGGAAATGTACACGAGAAAATCACTTATTTACCACTCGTATTCATTTATACGTATATACGTATTTGAAAAAACATACCCAGAGTAAGGAAATTATTAATTGCCGAATTCGTCAACTTGACAACGCAAAACCGAGTTTGGTTGTCGCAGAATGTTTTTTGAAAACATTTGCTTCGATGTATCGATCAGAACCATGCCTGCCATTGCTGTAAATCGACTGATATTCAAGGTGTTAATGAAATCGAGCAAAGCTCTCCAAAATAAATATATAACATACTTTCCACACAGCAAAAAAACAAACTGGCTAAACAAGAAATTGTTATACTGAATTGGCAAACATTTTCAATGAAGTTTTAATCCTCCATCTTGGCCGGTAGCGACGTTAAAATCTGGATTATCTATGTTTGCCCTATATCATATAACAGCATGCAGAAATTCCGACAAAATTTTGCATGTTGTAGATGCGAGAACGCATGCTTGGCATTTTTCCTGATTTTTCCCGATTTTTCGCCTGGAAATTCTGCTCGCAATAATTCAAAACACGTACTAAAAATCCCGGAATTTTGTTCAATCTTTAACATACATTCACCCTAATTTCTTGTCGCAATCATTCCTTCATTATATTTTTAACTTTTCTAGTAGAATATATTACACAGCAAATTGATAAAAAATAGTCAATTAATAATTAAACACTTTTACGACCAGGATCTTCGAGCAAAGTGGCTGACAAAATTCCCCAGAATTTGCTCCCCTATCAGATTTTTTGACATTTTCATCTATGATTAAACACGATAGTTATAGCAATGTTCATGCTACTACTGTTTTAATGCCAACAGAAGACTGAAATTTGATATGGATAAAAATGAAATTTCAATTCTCAATCGAGATTTTCGATTTTGTTAACACCTCGTTCGTCCAAGCTCATGTACGTACACAGACACGACACATAACCAAAGCGCATGCACGACGAGTAAACGTTAAAAAGGTGACGTCACATCGCATAACAAATACTTCTAATCCCATCGAGTCAAGAACGACGACACGAAGCTGAATGGTGCACTAAACATTAATAAATACGAACGTGTGAGTCGCAAGCAGTTTGATTCCTCGACGAACGTGTGATTCGCGCGAGTTGAATGCGGAAAATCATTAAAAAATCATTCGAAAAATCATTGGCCACGAGCGAATCAACGGAAATTGTTATTCGGTCCGATGCTAAGTGTTTAGCGCGTTGTCAACACGGAATGTTGCTGTCCGTCTCCGAGAATCCATTCGGTTCAGTAAAAAATTTTCAGCTAACCAAATTTCACAGAATTTGCGATTTCGAGTGTCCGACCTTCGTTGGACCTTGCAGGATTTGTTAAGTGTCTTGGAAAGCAGTTTTAAAGAACCGTAGATTCAATTGTTTGCAAAATATGAATTGTAAAAATGTTAGGTTAACATAAAATGTTAAGTTAGAATGCTGTTAAATTAATTCTTACAAAAATACATGATACTAAGATAAATGTAAAATAGAAAAAAATAAAAATAAGCAGACAATGATCGTCGATATTTTATTATAACTTTTGTTTATAATGGGATAGATCGGGGCAGATCCAGTGTCGCCAGATTACTCGTGTCCCCACTCTACCTGCCCTTCCACGTCGCTTTCCCCCACCCTTTCACCCGGTCACGTGACGCGCATGCGCCTAGCACCGACAGAGAGGGGATCAATTTTCCCCCTCAATTCGTGCTCCTTCCCCTGATCTGGCGACACTGGACAGATCGGTGTCCAGCCAGCAAATTCTGCGCAATTTGACGTAAAACCTTTCGAAACGTGGACGATGAAAATTCCGGGGTCGTAAGATTCGCGGAGATTGATCGTGTGTGGGCGTTTGTCGCGAGACGGTTCGCAGATGTGTAGAAAAAAAATCGTGGTAATTCGAAAAAAATAAACATGCAAAAGAGTAAAAATTGAAATAAATCTAAGCCTTTACATACCATCTTCTTTACACAAATCAACTGAAATATATTAGGTACATTTTATAATCGTCCAACACAAGGAACACTGATTGTATTTACACATGTAAGTCAGAGAATTAAAAAAAAAAGAATCAAGACGGAGTCTCTTAGAAAAAACGTCGCTCGTGAAGAAATATGAAAAAAATAGGCGATAAGCGCGTGATCATTGTTTTTTATTGTTTCTTTTTTGGCAGCAGATGCGAGAGATGCAGTTATAAAGTGCATCCGTCTTCAGACTAGTGATCAGTGTGCCGACAAATTTCATCGAATTGTGGACTCTGATCATTATCTGTGAAATAAATTTCCGTGACAGAAGAGTTTCACGTTTTAATATCTTATTTTAATTTGCTGTTTCCATTTTATTCATAATCGATCAAATTCTCCAGGCATTTCTATGTATAGCGAATAACGATAAAATTAGCGTTTCTCAAATATTTTTAAAAATTTACGTAAAAGGTATTGTGCATTTTTTAAAAACAATGTTCAAAATCAAAGATCGATTCAAAATCGTTAGCGACGAATAAGTATATTATTTTTTTTTAATTTGGGAACCTACACTTTCTAATTCTTTCATAACCAGCACTTTTGCGAGTCTAGAAAAATACTAAGAAGCGTAAGAACTAAATTGTAAATCGTAAATAAGGAAATTAGAATCGTTTGTAATTAGAGAACCGATGCAATATTATTCAAATGGCGCGTTCTTCATCAAATGCTAGTTAAGCCAAGATTACGCAAATGTAATGGCTGCTCGATAAGTACAAGCCCGTTAAATATGTATGAATGCTGGCAGACGCTGCCAGATGTTGATAGTATTCTAGATAAACAAAATGTTCATTCCCATCGAGAGAAAGACAATTTTTATTTTTCAATCGACATGACTGAATAATAAATTATTTAATTTTTCCCTTTCGTTCATAATTTTTTATTTTATGAAGGAAATAGTTTTCCATTTTTAAATATGATTCTCCAAAAGCTATGATTTATTCGAAAGTTATTAATAAAAAAGTTAAGCTTCAAAAGAGAGACTGACAAATACTATTTTTCATTTGTTATTGCAAATATTCATCTAAATAAAGAAGTTTCTGAATTCTTAAAAAAACTATACGCTTAACCCTGGAGCCCCAAGCTTCGGCACTTATCGAGCGGCCACTATAGAAATCAATGTAACACTCAATGTAAAGATGCATACACTGAACTGTTAAATCAGAGCATTCTCAAGACGACGGTGCATTGTAATTTACAAACTCATTTCTGATAAATAAATACCAGAAGCTCCAGGTATTACAGCTATAATATCAAAGTAATATTTGAAATTGAAGAAGGCCGGTAATGGCTAATAATCAAAATGATTATGAATAACTAAAGGGAAACTTTTAAAATAATTTTTTAATTTCTAATTTTATAATTAATCTTTTAAATAAATTTTTAATCAATTTGTTAACATAAATAAAATTGCATTATTAATCCACGAAACCATCACTGCCTTGTGAATTGGTCAATTTTTTTAATTGTACAGGTTGTAAAGTAATCATCAGGAATTATTATCTGAAATATTTCTGCTTTTTTGGAGCTTGAAAAAAATAATTTCATTTTTAATAACAAAACTATCAAACAAATAATATGAAAAGAGGACCACTAATTATGCATAACCTGAAACAGAAGCAACTGAACAAATATTACAATTAATACTTTCGTTAAAGAACTTAACTACGCAAGCTGAAAAACTCGAAACACGTTCATAATTCTCGAAACCGGTTTCACAAATAAAACAGGGGGACAAAAAGAAGCAACATTTCGATCGTGTCGCAAAACTAAGGACAACTGGATGAACGATATACAGTTAGCCACAAAAGTTTGTACATTTTACAGATTTCGTCTTTGAAATATTCAAACAGAGGCAAGATTTTTTTATATTAAGTTATTTGTTACTAGAAATTGTACAAACTCTGAATAAATGACAATTCATATGAAAATTATATTCGACCATTCTTTAAATTGAAAGCTATATTAACTTTTGCAATGTCTATTCCAAATTTTTCAATCGTCATAACTCTGTAACTAGTTAGAATAAATAAACTAGCTTTTCTACACAACCAATCAGCTCCCTTGATTTTACATGAAAAAGCAAATTATGTCAACAGCTGTTGTAGTCTCAGAGAAAATAGCTTGTAACCAGCACTGTCATCTAAGTGATGGTACAAACTGGAAGGAGGTGAATGTACTTGAAAAAATAAGTCGAAAACAAATAATGTTTTTTCGTTTGATCCCTCGTTTTCGAGAAAATCGAGTTAGAACATTCAGAGAATCCGCGCACTATTAGATATGAATCGTCGGCCGCGTCTGACCATGGCCGACCTATTCTACTTGCTGCATATACAGTAGCTCGCTAAGTTGGCGGATCTTTAAAGTCGATTTTCTCGAAAACGAAGCCTTGAAGAAAAAAAATTGTCCTTTCATTTCGACTTATTTTTTCATGTAGATTCGCAAATTTGAATTGTTTAATTTTCTAAACATTAAAAAAGATGTTACAGTAATGGTACCAAACACACATCATAATAAACATTACGTGTTTTAATATATCCTTCTTGATTGTAAAGCAAATTTTCACTATATATTTATATTATTCATTTCATTACTTATTAATATTTTCAAGATTTGCACTTTTCCAGAATTTGTATTTTTTTTTAATTAATGAAAATTCCTAAATGTTGCAATACTTTGACTCTCTTTTAATTAGGGGATTCCAGGACTGTACATATGCAAATTTGCAACTGGCTGTACACAGAAGCTTCCAAGCGTAACTCGAATTGCATCACACACGAATAATCCATGAACAACAGTTAATTATCATTTATAGTTCGATATTTAACGGCACATTGAAAACACAGAGCAAAATTCGCATTCTTTGTTCGCATCCATCCACTGCCAAATTAATTGCTTTGCAGGATAATCGAAATCTCACGGTCCATATCACATATCGCGGACTTCGATTACCCTAATTTAATCTAGTTCATCGAAATTCACAAAGATTTATAATAATTATTTCATTTTTCACTAACCCACCCTTCTTTCCACTTGCTCTTCCCACCCGTTTGTTATTTGCTGAATTTAATCCGCAAATCATTGCTCCAATTAGGATGATTAATTGGTGTCAGATTTATTTTTAGCAAATAACGTGTAGGGTGTCTTTGAAACAATGTCAGGAGACGATGAATTCTTTTTTCTATCTGTTTAATTGATTCAGGTGACATTTCGCGTATTATTGATTATTTCTGGCCACATAATAGCTACACGGAATTAATTGCATTTATAACAATTTTCAATTAACTAAATTGACAATAATATGAAATTGAATAATAACGTGGCTGAAGCTTTCGACACAATAAAATATAATTTCGTATGTATTTTAAAGTCAGAGAGACGTGTACTGCAGGACAGTAATTAGTCAATTGTAATTAATAGTACAATTTGATATATTAAGTAACCGTTTTTGAAAGAAAAGTATTTTTTACAAATTACATATGTCTTCAAATAAGAAAAGTGTTAGTGCAATATTAAATTCTGGAATTAAGAAATGGTTTAGCCAATACTAAAAAATATACAATGAGAAATTGAAAAGAATTAAGTGGCTCGAGAGATTTATTCTCTAACAATGTGACATTTCAATGTGTATGCGCTAAAGTGCGATACATCCGCGACAGTCGAGGAACTTTTGTCGTGAAAAATGGTGGACGCGAGCATCTCTGCTTCCTGAAATTGGTCGCATAGCTGACTCGAATAACTGCATTTTACGAAATGCGTCAGTGTGACAATTGATAAAATAGTATCGAAAGTTGACGATTCTTACTTCGGAATTACTCGACAGTTTAATTCTTTATGAACGAATTGAGAGAATAAAATAAAGCTTGAGGGATCAAATTGAATTAAAAAATTACTTTCATGAGAAAGAATACTGAACATTGAATTTTTAATCAGCTCTTAATTTTGCACAGACTGTTTAATGTCAGTTAATACTGATCAAATAAAAATTTTGTCAGAATTAATAAATGATTCATGTGGTATGAAATTATTGTAATTGACTAATAATTATTAATAAATAAATCGCTTAGAGTATTATTCTATTTACTTCACAAACGGTTTACTAATAAAATTATTAAAAGCTTTGTTTTGTAATATGCCAGCTCATTTTTGTTATAACTCTGAACTTTTATTTGCGTTTGAAATATTTTTTACACTATTTCAAAAACACCCTATATGTACACACATACACGCGTTGAGTCGCGTAATCTCGGTAAAGAATACTCTATATGTTGCGTATAATGCATTAAAATTTTTCTCAATTATAATAATTCACATTTTCATATACTATTTTTTTTTTTAACCAGAATAACAGAAAAATGTTCTACAAATTTTTTTGAGATTTAAAACTGTCAATTTCAAGGGCTGCTAATTGTCTAAAAAAAACTGTTTAAAAGAATGCAATATAAAAATTAGGTTAGTGAAAACTGATAAAAACGGCAAATAAATGAAATAACGCCTAAATAATAAATAAATAAAATAATAACATCGACAACCCTCGCTTCTACGGTCTCCGCGAATTCGATATCTCGAAAGAGTGATCTTGATTTACCGAGATCAAACGAGTCTGCTGCTATCCGCGGGAATTGAACAATTGGATGAATCTTTAATACCGAACGAGGAGCTGTTCAGAACACAATGGCCATCATCGTGCTCGACACCTTTCCCACTGTCAGGTCGACTTCAAATGTTACTTTACTGCGAATAAAAATTTCATTGCGGCACGACATGCGCCATTGAAATTTCTAATTAATGTATCCGAAATTGTTAATGAATATATTAACACAAAGTAAACACAAAGCTCTTTTACGCCGAAGAATATTTTGCTCGAACGTCAATTAAAGATTTCTGTCTCTCTCAGTTGATTTTCCTTATTAATCAAAATAAATTATAATAAATTCTCTATTACAAAAATGTTTCGCTCAGACTAAATAATCATAATGTCAGTTCATTTTATTCATTAAAATGTTTTATTATTATTCCTCCTATTCACTGCAACATTTAATTCTATTTGCAATGCAGGATGTGAGCAACATAACTTTGACAACGAATGTCCGAGAAAAATATGATCAGATTTTTTCACATTTTTCAAGATTCAAGATCATTAACATTATTTAAAATAGAAACTCATATTTTGATTATTATAGCATGTGAGGCCAAGAGCAACTCAACGACCCGTTAACGTCTATGACCTTGAAATCCTGAGAAGTATAACCTTGACAAACTATTTCGCTTAGAACAAAAAAAAACAAAATGTTCAAATTTACGCGAATCCCGGACCACGTTGTTCTGAACACCTCGTTATAAACAAAATGAAAAGAAAAAAAATATTGCCGAATCGCTGAAGCGATTCCAAATGCTAACGGCAAGAACGTAAATCGCATTGGTCAGCGTCGGTTCAGACGGCCGACTAACATCATAAGCAACTAGATACATCAACAATCAACGGCTAGTAGCTACTGCCACTGAACTTCGACAAACAATCGTAAACGCTTACCTTTCCAAGAGGGGTGGATGGTTGCCCGGCCGGCGCTGGATCCTTTATATAGATCTTCCAGGTGGCTACGCTGTTGATGGCTTTGTCGGCCGCGTAACATCTCCACAGACATTGTATCAACATCGCGGCAGCCGGTATCTGTCGGTTGAAATGCTTCTGGCGTTGCTTCTGCTGAACTTTCAGCGCGAAACCCGAGCCCAGAATCCCCTGAAATCAAAAGCCGTGCCTTCCACAGTATTATCTCCGTAACTGTTCCAACGTCCTCTACCATAACTGTCCAAATTTTATCCCCACCACTGGGAGGAACAAAAGTTTGCAACTTTTCCAATTTTTTACTTCTTCGATATCTAATAAATGTGTACTCAAGAGACAATTTCGAAATATTTTAAATTATCTAAGTTTTGTTATTTACACGTTTTGTTCTTTTGCAATTTTTTACTTCTTCGATATTTAATAAATGTGTACTCAAGAGACAATTTCGAAATATTTTAAATTATCTACGTTTTGTTATTTACACGCAGAACTTTCTGCACGTTTTGTTCTTTTGCAATTTTTTACTTCTTCGATATCTAATAAATGTGTACTCAAGAGATAATTTCGAAATTTTTAAAATTATCTACGTTTTGTTATTTACACGCAGAAACTTTCAACACGTTTCGTTCTTTTGCAATTTTTTACTTCTGCGACATCTAATAAATGTGTACCTAAGAAGTAATTTCGAAATTTTTTTAATTATCTACGTTTTGTTATTTACACGCAGAACTTTCAGCACATTTTGTTCTTTTGCAATTTTTACTTCTTCGATATCTGATAAATGTGTACCTAAGAAGCAATTTCGAAATTTTTAAAATTATCTACGTTTTGTTATTTACACGCAGAATTTTCAACACGTTTTGTTCTTCTGCAATTTTTTACTTCTGCGATATCTAATAAATGTGTACCTAAGAGGCAATTTCGAAATTTTTTAAATTATCTACGTTTTGTTATTTACACGCAGAACTTTCAGCACGTTTTGTTTCTCGAAACAATTGGTTTCTATTGAAGATGTAACAAGTTTTATAAAGAGGTCATACTTACGGCTGGAAGTGCGAAAAAAGATATGGCGAACACGCTGAAACACGAGGCTACGATCTTCCCCATCCAGGTTTGTGGGACAGTGTCACCGTAGCCGATGGTGGTAACAGTAATCTACGAAACAGATGTTCAGGTATAAATATTACATTTTAAAATGACGTCGCATCAACACATGGTTTGTCTTTTAATTTTTACAAATTTTCTTTGCAAAAATGTTTAAATCTCGCACAAATTAAAACACCACAATTGTATTGCTACTGCGAGGATCAATGCAATCAAATTAGTATATTGTAAACATTTTTACAAATTTATTTTTGAAATTAAAACTTCCTTTCTTTTCACATGGTTTACATTGACATGAACGCACAGCGGTGTGCAGATATCTGTCCGCTGACAGGAAACTGTCGGTGGACAGATATCGAAAGCAGGCAATGACAAAGTGTAGGGTGTAGATAGAGAGGTGGGGAAAAGTTAGGTTAAAGAAGTATTTCAAACACTAAGAGAAAAGAATTATTTTCTGCTTTAACCAAACGAAATGTGAAATGAATTATTCGAATTATCATTTAGTGTTAACTACGTTTTACTTTAAATACAGTGTCAATATTAATAAGGGTTTCTTTTAAATAGAGTTTTATTTTAAGTACGGCTTTTATATTAATAAGGTTTTACTTTAAATACACTCTTTATATTAATATGATTCCACGCACTGTTCACATTTATATTTGTTTTCATGGCATACGAAGTCGTTAGAAAACCCGCATAGTTGAAAATTCTGTAAAATATTCTGCAAGAAATAAAATTCTGCCAAACCTACTTTTCTCGAAATTAAATTTTAAGACCAGAATTTGCATTGAATGTTTCATTCGTTAATGATCAAAAAAATATTTTAAATGGTCAAGGTGGTCTACCACCAAATGCGTCTGTTCAGAAATGTTCTCGGCAAGAAAGAAAAAGTGTCGATGAAGATTAAACCAACGGCAATCCGTATAGCGAGAGGATATTCATTAATCAACACTTAAATCCTCGTTTATTTGACCTCGGCTTAATTGATCCCCCACTGACCATTCGAGGGACTCCAAATAGAGGCGTATTTTCCGAATGATTAGCACCACCGCTTAATAAATATTAGCGACCGGCACACAATTAAGCCGTACACGTCGCTGAATGAAACCCATTTCGAGGTAATGAGCGAAATCGCTGGGGCTAAATTAATTATTCGCGTTAATAGAAACCGAACGAGCCGGACGCTTATTACACGATGGAAAATGAATTCCTGCCTTTGCATTCCATGCAAACAGAGTTCTTTCGTGCCAGCAGAACGTTTCATCTCGATCTTTTCTTTAGAAAATATTAGGAGTGCCCGCGAGTGGCCAATCTTGTTCAATAAAGAAGTTGGCGTCAGTTTTATTGACCCGAGTGAAAATTTTATGCTGTCTACAGAATAGAATTACAATGTTTTCTCACGTGATTCATTAGTCATCCTTATTTTGCTTTCCCATAAGCTGTGTTATATGAAGTAGTAACTAGAATCCACATTTATATGCGAAATTTATAAAAATCTAAATGAAGCGATACTGCGTC
>JAQQRZ010000104.1:0-13138 GCA_028455615.1 Lasioglossum zephyrum
CGGGTCTAGTACGAAACGCTCCCTTCCTTTTTCTCCTATTTCTTACACTTCAGAGCCGCCAAATTGATGACCACGACATAGAACAGAAACGCAACACGGAGGATAACCGGAGGAAACGACGCCTATAATCCCGCTCTGCTCGCTATTCCAAAGTTAATTAATACGCTTTAAACAATAATAAGAGAAGCGGTTCGAGGAAGTTACTAATTCTTTCACGATTATTTAGAGAAAGGTATACTAAAAATATTCCAATGTGTTAGAAACTGAGATATCCAGGGACTCGAAAGATATCCCTTACCGATTATAAAAATATTTAAAAAATTTTCTTCACTTAGTTCAGCATTGACTTTGAATATATTATGCAGTCTACTTAATAATGTAGGGTACGATTTCTTATCGCAAGAATCTGCTCTTCAATTAAAAAATGAAAAGCGAGAGAAGATATTAAATAGCAACGTCAGGGCATCGCATCAAAGAGAAGCAATTGTTCTCGTGAAAATACTTCTCTTAAAACGTCCAACTTTCAATGTTTAGTACAACTATAATATTTATTAAATTGTACTATTTTCTTCATTTCCGAGGTCTATGGACATTTGGGAAGCAATGTTCATATATTAGATATCGATACGACAAAGTTCGTTTTATGGGTAAAAGGCACATCTTTCGCATAAAATCCGCAGTCTAATTATTATTGTTCTCCAGTTTTTAAACAAAATGCTAACGTTGAATATCTTTTAGATAATTGCAAATAAATTCCACTAGATAGTTGTATTTTACAAATGCATATTTTTGTGTCTCTTTTTACGTACAAAACTAAAGTTGAACTACACGATGCAGTGAAATCCGTAAATACTATTTTGTTTTTAATAAACTTCTCTACTAGTCAATGTATTATTACCATTTTCTACAAGAAAGTCTTTCTTCACCTTCGTAAACATTAGATCAAGAGCTATTGATATTTTATGTTTACTGTAACAAGTATCGTATGAGGTTTCCCGCTATAAGGAATATTCAAAATAAATTGAATAACAGCCGAAACTGTCGCAGATCAACAGTAATCGATTGCTTTTCTGATTACAAAAATCGATTTGGGAGTGGTTTTGTTGAATTTAATTTTCCGTGTTAGATTGGATGACAAATAGAATTATACTTTTCATTGATATCAACATCAACGAATATGTCGTTGAATGTGAGTAAAGGATTTCAGTTCCGAGCTTGCTTAGAGTCATATGAAATAGAGTTTTCAAAGTGATTCGATCTGTCTAGTGAATGCTTTCGCGAAAAGCTCCTAGTGGATACCTAAAAAATATTTCATGTGTTGAATAAACAAATACAATCAATGTATTATATATCAGGGTATCCAAAAAAATGGTGTACTTCCTTGCCAAGGGTGATTCTTGAGGTCATCCGAAGTAACTTGTTCCTTTTGCAAATTGTTCATTTTCACGTAGGCTATACTATGTAATTCTCTGTATACAGGGTGTTAAATAAAACCATTCAATATTCTAAGGAAAATATTTAAAAAATGGCAGTCACAAATTTTCAAGACTATCTGCACAAAGTTAGGAATCTGTATGGGAGTAGGAAAAATCATTTCATACTTTCTAGTTCGTTTTTAAAGACGTGGTATTTTTAAAAAATTTATTTTTTTACACAACAATGCAAATTATGCCTCATAAACGTAAAAATAGGTCATTCGAGGACGATTGCGGTATAGATTGATCTTTTATCTGGCGCTTTTAATTACTGAGAAGTCCTATTTTCGTCTTATCGAGAAATGAGAACGCGCATCCCGCACCCTTGCAATTTTGGAAACGAGTCTACCACCTTAACACCCCTTTCCAATAGTGAATCATCTGATGATCCGATTGATGTTTTTACGAAAGATCAGTTACCTAAGATTAAGATTCTATTCTGTAAAGTGTCTGGTAAAGAATATGACATAATGTATCGCAGAAGCTCAATTTATTTTAATAAGAACGGTGATCGATGCACAGTGGGGTATTTGGCCTGTTTAGCGCACCAAAACTATTGCAACGTTATTAATGGTGTCAACGTCATAACATTAAACATTGTTGAATTCGTCTTAATATCAGCTACATCATTATCAAATCAAAAATACAATTTAATGTTTAAAAATCGAAGCAATCTTGTTGTTTTTCTTTTAAACTAATTTTTTTCAAAATTTTGTATATTGCAGTTTATATGTATCTGAATACTGTTTTTTATTTGAAATATTTTTTCGTGAGGTTTCATCATTATCAGTCATATGATATACAGTCTATCTATATACATATATATATATATATATATATATATATGATATACAAAATATCTTTCCTGTCTGCACTAGTCCGCACCTAAACTTTAAAGGATTCTATAAAGCAAGATCTACTGAATATCCTCGCAAAAAATTAAAGAGGTGTTATGCGGACCAAAAATATTACATGATATATATTAATTTCCTGACAAAAAATTATATTACTTTTGATTGTTTATTCTATCAAAACCACCGAAGGGTATAAAACAAAAAGCCATAAAATTACTCTATGTATATGTATACCTTTCTTTTTACGTCCTCAAAAGAATCATTTCTTCAACACAAGTTTTTCAACGCTTCTGTTGGACACGAGAATATGCAACTTTCAAGTATGTATATGTTACTTATTATAATAACACGTGCGTATAGAATAATACACAACGTAACTGTTTTATTTGAATGTAACAAGTCAACATTCACAGTCATACAAAAGGAACATACACACACATTCGCACGAACGCGTCACCTGATGAGCGCGCCATCTGTACACGTTGATATAAGTTTAACATTACTAAATAGTACTGTTTATGGAAAAATATTATTGTAGATTACTAGCATATATGTATATTCAGGTACGTGAGAAAAAAGTTTTAGTCATTTCGAACGATCTAAAAATTTTGGCTTCTGGCGCACTAAACAGGCCAAATACTCCACTGTGCGATGATTTGGTTATCAAGAGCACAAGGAGTCAGTACATTTGACCTTTCAAGAGCAAAAGTGTTAGTTCTTGAACGATGAAAAAACAGAGAACGTAAGTAGAATAAGCACAGATAGTTGAAATAGAAGATGAAAGTAAGAATACATAGGGGAGTTATAAAAATATAGGGAATATCGAAGATAGAGAGAACAGTGAAATGAACAATTGAAATCGAATGTATTACTGTTAAGTGTAAAGGTACATTTATATTAAATTGCAACATCTATTGTTAGTGATGGACACTATCGATTAAAAACCGTCGAATAAGTCCATAGTAGCTGTTGCTATTTTCAGTCGACTGGTTTTAGTGAACTATCGACTGAATTTCGCAGTGGTGGGGGTTACTATTTTCAGTCGACTGTTTTATTGAATTCTGCAATGGTGAAGTATTCCTGTATCCATATTCAATTGTTCTATTACTAAATATTAGTTGTTACAAATACTTTCCTAAAATATGAATAATGCATTTTAATTATACGCAGACTAAACAGAAAATATTGATTGCATTCAATAGAAAAATCGATATTTTATTATTTTTAGTTGACCCTATATCCTATCCTATAATTGTGTTTTCCTATATAATCCTATAATCCTATAATTCTATCCTATAATATTATGTAATATCGATAACGCCGAAAAAATATTTATTTATTTGTTTAGTTATTATACAGATGTAAACCCAAAAATGATTTAGAAATAATAAAATGATTGATGGTATTTTTTAAAAATTTATTTTCATTTTTCCAGTTAAAATAGGTCCGAGTGCAAATGGTTAAAATAGTAATATTCCCCCATTTTGTTATATTGCGCATTGTAAGAGAATCGTGTTATATGAAAAAGTCGTCGCAATATTTGTAGCGCATTGGAGAAATTGGCTTTATACGAGAGTCTACTGTATCATGTTTCTGTGCTTATTGAACGGACCGCAAGCTATCCTACGATCGAGTATACTCTGTACTTACCGAACCGTTATTGTAGTGGTCAATTAACAAGGTATTCTGAAGGATTCGGCGAAGCGCAATACGTACCTGAAACAAAATACATGACAGAGATGAATGGACTACTATGGATAAATTAGACTATAAAGTTTGTTACACGCAAGAGCAATTTTATGTAACACAGGAATATGGAAGTGTTAAATCATTTTGGACGTCCATGCGGTTCCGAATTATTCACTTCAGAAAGATAATAAAGCTTATCTGATACTAATATTTAGTAAGGCTAAATTAATCAGCCGACACTTTATCATTGTCAGTGTTTGTCTCAGCTCAAAGAACATTTTTTTAAAGAAATGTAAATATCAAAATTGCCAGCTTGATTTTTCTCGAAAATGGACTGGGCCATTTTCAAAATAAAAATTTCTATCATCCTATTAACCAGCTAATTTTCTTTTTCAAAATCAAAATTCAAAAAATTTGTGTTTTTAAATATATTAGTTATAATTTCCTTCAGAATGAAAAGATGACGTAAAAATGTAAATATTAAAATTACTAGCTTAATTTTTCTCGAAAATGGCCTCAAGCCACTTTCAAAATATAAATTTGTATCATCCTATTAACCAGCTAATTTCCTTTTATCAAAATCTTTGTGATTTTAAATATATTTGTTACAAGTTGGCTTCGTAATGAAAAGATGAGGTGGAAACTTAATTATTAAAATTGCCAGCTTGATATTTCTCGAAAATGGATTTTGGCCACTTTCAAAATAAACGCTTGAATTAAATGAAAGGGTGAGATTTTTCTGAAAGTCAGTTTTAATTCCTGACAACTGAAAACTACTAATTATGTATGTGAAAATAAATTTTTATGCGGAGAATCGTTCCGAGTATTATTCCACTGATCTGACTTTATTTCGCAGCTTGTTAAGCGCAGCCCACTTCAATAGAAATTCATTGAGCCAATTATGGGTTAGGACTTAACAAGCTGCTGTTGGTCTCGCAACTTTTCAGTAGACTGCAATATGTACAACTTTCGAGAACGATTGGATTAATGTACACTCTCACGATTGCAACGTTTCGCATATATGTACGCCGAGAAAACACCATGCAAGGTATTTGCGGTTTCACATAATTCGATAGTTACTGGTAATTGAGCGTAATGTTATTAATTGTTGGTTCTTTAAATAAATATGTACGTAGGGTTGAATATACAGGGTGCGCGGCACCTAAAACAAGTCACCTGAATAAATCGCTTGCTTTTGAAGATAGAAAAAAAAGGATCAGACCAAACTTACTTGATATCGAGGGGCTCATAATCTAATGTCATTAATTTTTTTATAGGTGGAAACGTCAAGGAGATATGAAGGTCAACTCTGTTTTTTAAATGAAACGGTATGGTTTTTTATTTACATTCTGATAGTGTATTTTAAGACGAATACAATGACCCATTATGAAGGCCATTCAAGGTCACGCAAGGTCAACTGCAATAGAAAACTAGAGGGGGGTTGTTGCTCGCTCGCTTCGCGAGCTTCGCGGGTGGGGTTGTTGTAGCTCGCTCGCTTTGCGAGCTCGCGAGAGGGTTAGTCGTACGCATGGCTAGTAGGGCCTACAGCTATTAATGTTTCTTATTTTGTGTGTGACTCTCCACGAGCCACACAAAGAACTTCCCGATTCGTTAGTTGCAGTATATTATTATCATTATTTATTTAGTGTACGTTTTGTAGGGCATGTAGCCCTATACCTCAGGTGGGTATTGAAAAAAATATCGAACATAAAAATAATACAGTGCAAAATAATACAATTTCTTTATTGTTGCACATTATTTATTAATAAAATAATGCAGGATAAAAATTTTAGGATTAATATTTTTATTAATAAAAAATGTGCAACAATAAAGTGATTATAACACTGTATTGGGCATATAGAGTATGCCCAACCACATGACGTATGTAGTCTTTTGAATTTTTCAAGAAGAAAAACAAATCAAGTGTACGTTTTAAGAAGATTATACGTTTTCAGGGAAATTTAATAGTATTCTACTTATCAAAATGTTTGCTATGTGGCATCGCATTAAACCAACATCGTATGCTCGTTGCTCGCTTGGTTCCTTGTTATAGCAGAGTAATGTTGCAAAATAAATTGTCTTAATTATTTTTTCGTAAACGATACAACTCCTCATTATCCGGGTTTGCACTATTCTTCTTGGTTTTCTTCGATACTGTTAATTTAAATTATTCCAAAATATATAAACCGCTCAATTTTGAAACTCTGCTCATTGCTACATACAACATTTGTAAAGTTCGCGTTTCTGATGTTTTAAAATTCAAACATACTTTCTCGTATGTTTGTCCCTGACTTTTATGAATCGTAATCGCTTCGGCAGGAACCACTGGAAATTGACTACGTGTGATTTGATATTTTTCCGCACTCGACATACTTACTTGATTCGATATTTTTATTATTGGTATTAAATTTTGATGAATATTTGCATTTTTCATATCATCACGATAACGAGTTCTTACTTTCACTCCTACTCTGGCCAATTGAAAATCTAACCACAATATAAACGGAATTTTAGTATTTTCTTGAGAAGTAATAAATTTTAATATTCCGCATGCTCCCTTAACCAACCCGTCTTCAACATCAATGTTATTAATAATTATCATATATTTTATATTAATTTTCAAATTAATCTCAGTTAATAATTCGTTTTGAACTGATTGTTTTTTTTAAAGATTGTAATATAAATTTCTTTTTGTACTTTCATCGATATTCTTTGAAAATGTATTCTCGAGAGTAGAGATGAAATTCACTCTTGCATGGGATAATTTTCAATTATTGTAAGCGGTAACATTAGAATTAGTTGCATAAATTAAAAAAAAAATGAAAAGAATGAAAAATACAAAAAAAAAATTTTCTTAATAAAAAAAATTTTTTATAAATAAAAGAACATAAAATTTTTTTTATGTAATTACGTTTGTTTCTTAGGTGGAAAATTTCCGTCCTCTCGTATAAATTACATTGTTGAGTGAACTTCTTTCGAAAAAAACTAAAAAACTACTGGACCAAAATGGACCAAAATCTAATCAGCTCTAAGTTACAGCGGGGCACGTCGATTGCATCATTCAACATTCTGATCGCATTGTTACTTTTTCAGAAAACGTTAACGAAAAATTTGATACCATAGAAACGGACATACGCACACACACACATACAGACATTTCGATAAAAAATAGTCTAAAATGACTCCAATGACCATGAAACGTGAAGATCTGCTAAAAAATCGATTTTCGATTTTCGGGGTAATTACAGTACCTTCCCTATGAATCGGGAAGTTACATAACGTGATATCCAAACCAAAACACTTTGTATGAAGGTTGACCAAGTTCCCCGGCCAAGCCACTTCAGTGATATGAAGGATGGACCAAGTTCCTCTCGCCTATCAAAGTTGTGATATGGTGAATGGATAAAGTTCCTCTAGCCTATAAGGGTTGTGATATTGGGAAGGACCAATTCCCAGATGCCAATGATTGTTGCACTTACCTAATTTAAACTTTAAAACCTAGGAAACTTGGCGTCGGCGCTGGCACTAGTATTTTAACTTGCATGAGAAAAAATATCCTTTTATTTAATATATGGTATATCCTGAATGCTTAAGAGATTAGTACTGAAGAGCATAATGAGCATGCACTTGGGAATACGGATATAAATTTTTCTCATGCAAGTCAAAATACTAGTGTCAGCGCCGACGCCAAGTTTCCTAGGTTGTCAAATTTGAATTAGGTAAGTGCAACAATCATTGGCCTCGGGAAATTGGTCCATGTTATAAAATAAATGGGATTCATAAGAATTTTCCTAGATTTAAATTTTTCTAGAAATAATGTAATTTTTCGAGAAATGAGAAATAAAACACAATTCGAACGATGGATATGCGTAATTCTTTTTTTGTTTTATTCGTTATGGTCCTGGAAAAGTTTTCAGGAAATAACTGCTGAATGTACTGCTCCTTAAATTGAATATCCATGGCCACAATCGTTAATAGATACAATGATCATTCAGAAATACATTTTTTTTCTCATGTTTACTTTGTTTACACATTTCCAATAGTTTTTCTCAAATTCAGAAAACGATCACAAACTTTGGCTGTTAGGACCTAATGCGGCATGTAACGCGAAATGTCAACGACTGCCTAATTAGGAAAGCCGTATGATGTCCGCATAAGGAAACCCGTGTTAGGGCCACATCAGGTTTTCCCAAAGACTTTTTTTTCAATACCCACACATAAAAGACACGCATTTTCTATTTAAAAAATAACTGTTTATTGGCAGATGGATTGATGAATTGAATCCTAAAATTGAATCCTAACATAAATGTTAGGATTGAATTGAAGAAATTCAAACAATGTAAAAGAAAAATGTTGACAGCGGGACTCGAACCAGGGACCTACTAATTACTAATACATATTTCTCGCTGCGCCCTCGGTCACTCCGATTGTTGTTCATAGGTAAACGCCATCTTATTATGACTGGAAACAGATTTTAAAATGCAATTTTCTCGACAAATCTTGAGAAGTGCACGCTACTGGTTTCCTAAATTACAAATTTGCAAACCAACCTAGGCATCCGCTCGGCCATCCTCATTTGGACCACGTATGGCAACTGTTAGGAATGCCCTACTTAAGCGTACATCATTCTTTCCGCATTAGGCCCATGTATGACAACTGTTAGGAATGCCCAACTTAGGTGTACACCATTCTTTCCGCATTAGGCCCACATTCGTCTTTAGGCATGCCTAACAGAATTTCTAGTCGAGGTGGCAGTGCGTGCGCAGCGTCGTTTTTCGTAGCTGACAATGAGTCTTGTGAATTTGGCAGACACATTTTCCGGTGTTGGTACAGGAGGAAAGCCATCCTGAACATGGAATAATGGTCTCGTGTCAGACGACCCGTTACTCGGTAGCCGACTAAAGTATTTTCGTGCTACAGGTGTGTCATAGACATGCTCGCTCCTTTTACGATGTCCATCACGGTCCTGAACCGGTCGACCTCCTTTTCAACAATGTAATCCGATTGTTACGAATTACCCCCTAGAACATCCTGCGGCTAACCCGAGACTAGATGGCTGTTTATACGTATGTGAATACTGCTAAACTTTTAGTTGAAACATTTTTCCCTCAGATTTCATCATTATCAGTCATATGATATACGTTCGATTCATGCCATACCAATATGTATCGCACAAAAAGCCAAATATTTTTTATGTCCGCACTTGTCCGCACCTAAACATTAAAGGATTGTATAAAGCAATGTCTATTGAATAATCTCGCAAAAAATTAAAGCGTTATTATACGGACAAAAATGTTATTACAACTTGAATAGCCTATTCAAGATGTCTACACTTATGACTGTGATTTATTGTATATGCGTTTCGTCCGGATCTGCTAGTGGACTCATCGGTAAGGTTGATCTTGCAGGCCTTGCATTAGACACGTCAGATCTTGACTGTTGTGATCTGTTTTTCCTATTGATCACCTTGTTTCAATGGAGAAACAAATGAAGCTTTCGAAAGGTAAAATTGTCACGGCGAGAGCTTCAACTTTATTGACTGGAAAAATCGTCGCGAGGCCCCTCTATATATATTCGAGAGGGGATATTTTTATGTATCCTTCTATATAACAAGAAAGTGTGCTGAGAAGGCCCTTCTATGTATGCGAGAAGAGTGTTCATGGAATTTGGACATCTCTGATATCTCACTGATCGTCTTGTTAATGGAATACACGGATTGGAGCGTGCCCAACGTTGCATTTACCAATTCCAAAACATTTAACAAATGTTTACCAAATGTTGTCAATATAGTATTAGCAATAGTTTTTTGCGAATATCTCGGATACTAAGGCCGAGCGCCGGGTAGATGTAATTACAAAAGGTATTCAGAATGTTGTCCTTGACAATATATATAAAGTAAATATTTACCCAAGTATCTATATGCTACTAAGTAATACTGTTTATGAAAAAATTGTAGATTAATCGCATATATACTCATGTACATGAGAAAAAAGTTTTAGTCATTATGAACGGTGTAAAAATTTTGACTTCTGGCGCGTTATACAGACCAAATATCCCACTGTGCGGCCGTCTTCCATGAAGCAACGGCTCACGCGTACCCTCGACTGCTTAAGGGTGCCATGGAAATTACCGACAAAATTTCTCCGACACGGTTTTCACGGACAACATTTTACTGACTCCATATTTTACCGGCAGCAAATTTAACCGACAACGAATTTGTCTGGCAACAATTTTAGATTCGTTGCCGGTCAATGCCGTTTTCGGTTAAACTTATTGTTGGCCAAAGTTATTGTCGTTCAAATCTGGAGTCGGTGAAAGCCGTATCTGGGAAATTTATGCCGGTGATTTCCATGGGACCCCTGCACAAAGGATGGCCTATTGTTTTCTGGGTCAACGGTTAATTGGATAACGGACGTAATGACTGTACGATGCGTCGGGAAGGAATCTTCCAGTGTCGGTGACCAAACAGAGCTTGCGTATATTACGGTGGTATAACTTCAAGAATTGGAGGCTGTAAATCACGAACACGTTGTTTCCTTAACGTACAGGGTGTACAAAAAGTAATGGCCACCCATTCTAGGGCTAAATCTATATCTCTGGATCGGTCGACATTTGTAAAAGAAACTTGCCGCGAAATTCTTTATAACAAAGAAAATTGTGTTTAAAGCTTTTTTTACCATCAACACCTTCCACTCATCCGAAGAGAAAAATGTTTGAAAGGAGCTATATGTCGCACAAACAAATTAGGATATTATAAACTGTTACAGTTTTTGCAAAATTTGATTGTGTCGACTTAAACATATTTTCTTACGTACTGATACGTTTAACACATATTTTCAAGGTTAAAGAACTTTCGTGCCATAATCTCCCTATTTTTCCCATATTCTGAAAAGTTTCAGCTTTAATTTTAAAACAATTTCATCGCACTATCTCATTTCTATCGAAGGTTATAGAGAATTTTTTCTTTTCTGGAGACGAGCGAGAGACCCGAAAAGTGGACAACATCGACAATCAAGGATGGGAGTAGAGGGGAGGGATTGGTCTATCGCCACGTCGTTTAAATATGGTGGGGCCTTGCACACGATTGAGAACACGGGTTCATACCTGCGTTGCACCTTCGAGACTTCATGTTCGCAGAACTGTCCCATGGACGTACCAATAGACAGCTGGATATGTACAGTAAAGTCACGTTATTTTGCAAACAGATAGGTTCTGCATGAAGAAATATCGTGTAGGGACACTGTGTTTTTTATGACTGAGAACACCGCGCCGAAAGTACAATGGAACCCGAACGTAGAAAAAGACAGCTTGTAAACAATGATCCTTCCTTGCGCCCAAAACATTCATCGTTAATTAAACCACTAAATACAGTTGAAATTACATCGTGTTTAGTGAGCAGCCTTGGAATTTTTTCATGTTTTTGTGTTCATATGGCATAAGAAAACTCTTGGATTTCTTCAAAATGAGTCTTCCTTTTTTAGATACTTTAATTTTAATTTGTTGACGTGTCTAGTAGCCTTAATCATAGCATCTACGAACAAGAATCATCTGTAGGTTCAGCGATAGGGCATCTACTTACAGTATTGTATCCATAAATGTCCCAAAAATCTGACCTCTAAATGTCCTAGATCTATCCCCACTACTGCGGGGTGTGCACCCTCTTGAAGCAATGGCACACCAATGAAGGGGGGAGCCAGGGTGCCAAGTCCCTGCACCCTCAAGAAAAAGGAAACGAAACACTATGTGGCTACCGTTGACAGATATTTTTTCTAAAAAAGGTCATTTTGTTCAACTCTCTCCCCCTCCCCCCAGATTAAGTCCTGGGTGCACCACTGCTTAGAAGCAATTCCGCAATTTATCAACTTCAAATTTCGACGTTTCGATCAATGTTCAGATTATTTTATTTAATAATGTACAGACGCAATTACAGTATTTTATCCATAAATGTACCAAAAGTCTGACTTGTAAATGCCCCAGATCTATCCCCACTAATGCGAGGTGTACCCTCTTCAGGGGCCGTAAAGCTTGAGAGGCCTCGGTCGCCGAGAAATATGGCACCATGCGGCTCGGATATATCTAGTAAGCCCGCCTAATTAGAATTTCCAACTTCTCTATTTTTCATTATTTTTTTATGGGACTTGGATGACCATATTTGTGGCATTTTTCTAATAAAAATCATACCAAATATTGTACAATTCCGATGATATTTACTTGTATAATAGAGAATTAAAGTTTCGAGCGCAAGTAAGGACAGTCGCCAACGAGCGTTTGAAATGTGCCGACGACTGCGACTCTCTGCGTCTCTTTCGTTCCCATACGCTATCCTTCTGCGCGGCCGAAATTTTAATTATCTTTTACACAAGTAAATATCATCGGAATTATATCATGTTTGGTATGATTTTTATTAGAAAAATGCCACAAATATGGTCATCGAAGTCCCATAAAAAAATAATAGAAAATAAAGAAGTTGGAAATTCCGATTAGGCGGGTTCACCGGTATACCCGAGCCACATGGTGTCATATTTCTCGGCGAGCGAGGCCTCTCGAGCTCGGCTGTCCTTCTCTACGTTCGGCAAAAGTCAACAAATACTGACTTATATGGATAAAATACTGTACTACCCAAGCGGGTCCGTGTTCAAGTTCGATGTGGGTATGTTTTTAGTTTTTTCCTTTTCTCCTCAAAATTTTACCGTAAAAATACATTTTTAATATGTATATTATTCTATGATATACCATAAAAATAACTATTAAAGAGAAGATTAGGATTTAAGCTCTGTAGGTTCGTCTTTTTTTATATGTAGTAACGTTGTGGCTCTAGGTTGGGTGTGATTGTTGGCCCAACGTTCGCCCTGATTGTTGGCCCAACTGCTAAGGGTACACGCAGAGTGGAGCCGTTTTCGTCCGACGTCCGACTTTGGCGCACACGGACGAGCGTTCCGAGGCATGTGTTGGTGCCGGCCCGACCGATTTCGTCCGAAAAGATGCTCACAGTGGGCCCGATTTCGTACGAAATGGTCAAGGTCGAACCTTTCTAAGTGCTTCGAGAAGGGTTTCAATGGGCAACCCCATGAGGTCTCTCCGACCGACGAGCGGCCGTCGAGACCTCATGGGGTTGCCCAT
>JAQQRZ010000105.1:0-13131 GCA_028455615.1 Lasioglossum zephyrum
AATTATATAATATTATTACTGCTATTTCTTACGAGCAGAATAGTTTGTATGATACAATGATGATTACAATATCACGTTCAATATACGTTCACAGATTACAATATCAAAACAATGAGTTTGATTGTGGAGCAATTGCAATTTATTTTGCAACATTACTCTGCTATAACAAGGAACCAAGCGAGCAAAGAGCATGCGATATTGGTTTAATGCGACGCCATATGGCAAGCATTTTGATAAGTAGAAAACTATTGAATTTCCCTGAAAACGTATAATCTTCTTAACACGTACTAGAAATAATGATAATAATATACTGCAACTAACGAATCGGGAAGTTCTTTGTGTGGCTCGTGGAGAGTCACACACCAAATAAAAAAACATTAACAGCTGCAGGCCCTACTAGCCATGCGTACCACTAACCCTCTCGCGAGCTCGCAAAGCGAGCGAGCTACAACAATCCCACCCGCGAAGCGAGCGAGCAACAACCCCCCTCTAGTATTTTTTATTGGTTGCTCCTGATCTTGTTTTTTGTGTTATTAGTTGTTCCTGATCTTGTTTTTTTAACATTTCGAATTTTAATTTGCTTCTAAACATTACTAGACTGCAAGAATGATATAAATATAAATGATATAAATATACATATTTTTCGACATCATTGTGGCAAATATCGCCTAACAATAAATTTATTATCATGCACACAAGTATAGTTCCTGTTAATAACGTATCATTTTAATTTCTGTATTTCACCAATGTTAATTTATCACTCGCTTGCTTCGGAAAAATCGATTTCCAATAATCTCATTTTAATTACACTTTTCTTAAAAACCTATATCATTATTGTATTAAAAACATGAGAAACTTACAGTTGTAAAACAGATTGAGGACCTATGTCTTATAAAGGAAATTTAAAAAGCGCTTCCCTATTTTAATTTTTAAAAATAATCGGCATTGACTGTAAAATATCCTTAAAATATCATTTTCAAGTGTCCCTTCTACTAAAAACTAGATTATCACAATAATTTTCAAAGCAATTTAAATTGCCCAGCGCGAAGTATACAGAGACCCAGATTGTAGGTTAAGTGTATTTTAATGTCCTACGTCCTACAGCCAAATTACAGCCTTGTGAGGACATTTCACGCATTCATCATGGTTTTATACATATTAAACACGACATTTTAAATTCACGTACAACAGTAACCTTCAGGACTTTCTAAATGCATGGTAACGATCTCACGCGTCGATTCCGTTTCTTTCTTTTCTGAAAAACAGCAACGGAATTAGGTCACTTTTAAAAAATACAGAGGAGAAAACGCGAGATACCTGCGAAACCGTTGAGAGTGAGAAGAGAAGACGTTGCGACTTTTTACAACGTAAGAAATGCATTAGATTCTTTTCTGTGGAAATCCCCTTTCGAGTTTCGAGACGTTACCCTGCTGCATATATGTATAAAAATAGTATGTGAAAATGTTACCTTTCTCTTCTACGATGAAACCAAATGATACACAATTAGTGTCGAGAGTTTACACCAGGGTTGGCCAACCTTTTATACACCATGCGTCAATTTTTTCCGAATATAAGTGTCCGGGTTTAGCATACCCGAAAAACAGTCATTTTTACCACGTTTATATGTATTACCTTGTTATTGCCACGCTTGTTAAACCACTTCCCGATGAGCTGGACACTTGAAATTTTCAACATAGCTCAGAACTGGATGACAATGCAATATACAAAAAAAGTTAAGAAAAAAACTGTGCGTTTAGGCGATAAAAAAATCTCAACGGAAATCGAACGCGGGCCTTACTGAATACTATATTATTACTGTATCTTGCGTTCTATTTAAAAAAATACTAAAAAGTAGAAAATAAAAAAATTTATAAAAAACTGTTTAAAAACCACGCTTGTATTAAAATGCACTGAAAAGGAGAAAATAATTTTGTTTAGATATTAGTGACTATAAATAAACGCGTGGAGCGTCCACGAAGATTACGTTAGTGTAGTTTAGCGCTCCACGCTTTTATTTAAAGTCACTAATATTTAAACAAAATTATGTTCTCCTTTTTAATGTATTTTAATATACGCGTGGTTTTTAAAAAGTTTTAGTATGTATTCTTTTCACGTGTAATTTATTCTTTCTTTAACGTCGCACAGTGGGGTATTTGGCCTGTATAACGCGCCAGAAGTCAAAATGTTTAGTTTGTCCAAAATGACTAAATCTGTTTTCTCATGTACACAGGCAGATCAGAGATCCTTCTCAACCACCAAACGAACATCATTTGTTAAGTTGCGACAACGGACTTGTACATAGCAATTAATATATTACAGAAGTGTTCTCTAGATTAAGTGAACCGTAACCTAAAGTGTTGTTACTTACAATCACACCACCGTCAACAACAAGAATTTTAACCAGCCCTCACGAGATTGATTTTGCGTCGAGCGCAGCGGAGTGACGATTAAATCATTAATCTATTCCTTTCCCGTACAACGAGTTCAGATGCGCCATACAACTCAAGCACTTTTTTTACCTTTTTACGTACAATGTTGAGGTTGGAAAATAGATAACTCAATCCCGCGAATATATAAATTAATTTACACCAGTTCAAAGGATACACGTTTATTGGAGCACCAATGTACAGGGCGAGACACTAACTATTGCCACCTAGAATAACTCCGAAATAGAGATTACGGTACTGGTACACCGGTATATCGAATACCGATATTTCATGCTATTTTGCAATTTCGTGAAACTGGTATATGCTAAAGTATAATACCGGTATGTTCGCTATTAGCTATAAATAATAAATATATTGTTTTGACCATCTACTCTTATTTGAAATACGTATTTACAATAGTATGTACCAACATCAATCATTTGCTGCATTGTCATTTGCTGGATTACAATTAGCTGTAAATAAAAAAATTGCCACAAGCAATAATACAAAAGTAATAGAAAAAAATAGATTTTTCCGTACCGTCAAACTAGAGACCTATTGTTCATCTTGTTAGAAGATGAAGGACATCTAGGCAAATATTTAGAGGAAGCGTATGACTCATTATTACCAGTACCACCAACCAGCATGGATGCGGAAGAACCATTTTCGACTGCAGATAATTTCTGCAGAAAAATACGTTCCAGGCTTAATGACAGTTCAATGCATTATGTTTTTTACAAGCACATTTCAAAAGTATGCAGTTAATAAATTCGTTAATGTTTTTTCTGTTAATAGATATTATCATATATAGTAGACTACATAACAAAATTTCATGTGATATGTACTCTTAGTATCTATACTATCTCTTTACTCTTAGTTATTAGTGTCTTCTTAATAATAATAATACTGTAAGATGATGTTAGAATGATGTAAATGTGCATGTCATATTTAAGTGTTATATATGTTTTTATCGATTTGAATGTCATATATGTTTTTATTGATTTGCACGTTGCGGTAATGTTTTGTTAACAAATGTATGTTTTACGTTGTGATTTTGTCAAAATAAAATAGACAGTCTCCTGCGAGCGATTGACGAAGCATCACGTCGTGTCAAACTGTCAAACCTTTACGAATTCCGTGTCGAGCCTCCTTATAATACTATACGTTTTGTTTCTTTATTGTATTATAATATTGTAATGACTTATTTTTTATATTATATTTTTTGTTCCTAATATTAAAAATTATTATTTTATTGCTCTTATTAATAATATATCATCATAACATTTGTTCCACAGATTTTATGTTTGTCAATAAATAGGAAATAGATACTTGGTCCTCTCAGGTTTCAAGTCCATACACCACTACTCTCCTTCTCTTTCCAATTTCACCTATCGCCTAATTGCAACCAATTCCAGCGGTACCTACTGTTTTAAGGTGGGTTCCGAACCACCTTTGCCAACAACACGTGAAAAGTACCTGGGAGTCACTTCCCGGGTTTTTACCAGGCGGTCACCCATCCAAGTCCGTTCCACGCTCCACATTGTTTAACTTCGGTAATCGAATGAGAATCGGTGCTTTCAACGGGACCACGGTCGTTGGCTGTTTGTCAATAAATAAATTGTTTATATTTTTTGTATAAAACTAATAAATATGGCAAAGAAACAACTGTGTTTTTGTACATTTTTGAAAATTTCTAATACCGGTATTAATACCGGTATTCCGGTACAACGTTTAAAAAAATGCAACCCCTATTCCGAAAGTATGATAGTAGTAGAAAAGTTTTCGAAATACAAGTTTCATCGGACAACGGGCCCGTAGTTGATAGGAGCGAGGTACGCTCCTGAAGGGACTCTTACGAAACGAGCCATGCACGACGGCGCACGCGCAGCGCTGTAGCAGTAGTATGCAGGGAGTGTCGACTCCCATAAGAAAAAGTGGCCACGAATTTAGTTTTAGTTCGTTACCCATAGGTATGGTGGCAGCAGAGTAGAGACCAAAGAGTAGGGATACAAGCAGTGTGTGTGATCACACGCACACCTGACTCACACATAATCAACCTTGCATATACGTGTAATCGTATTCCTCGCTAGCTATTGAAGGTTATGAATTTATTTTCAGGGAAATTAATTTGTATTAGCATATATACAATATATAACATATTTATTCTTAAAACTAAATTATGCATTTAATTATAAATTGTACATTCAAACATTCATAATGTAACATCTTCATAACAATTTGGATTTTCCATTTGTCACAACAAGCAACAGTGCAATGATGGCCGCCAAATGACGCGATACAGTTTGTATACCCTGGTATACCCACCACCGAGGCACTAATGTGCTGCTACCATACCTTTGGGTAACGAACTAAAACTAAATTCGTCGCTGTGGGAGTCGACACCCCCTGGTAGTATGGTTCAGATGATCGCAACGAGTATCACGTGTAGCATATAATTAGATATTATGTCAAAGATATTAAGTGTAGTTTATGTAGTGTATATAGTTAATAATAAACATTAGGTTAAGTTAAAACCTTTTGATATTATTTCGATATCCACGCCCAACAAATGGTAGCAGAGCGTGGTTGATATTGGCGAGTTCAAGGAAGTAAGGTTAGGAAAGGCACGTGGTAACAAGAAAAGGAAAAGGCATTCACGATGGCAGAAGGAAGCGTTTCAAGCCGACGAATAGAGCAATTGACGGATAAAAATTATCACGTGTGGGCTTTGAAGATACGAGCAGTATTAAAAGCGAAAAAATTATATAAAGAAATAATAGAAGGTGACGAACCGCCGAAAATAGAAGGTCAGAACCAGGATGAAGAGAGAAGGCGACAAATTTGGGATAATAATTACCATTTCGGGATAATAATTACCACGTTATCCGATCAGCAAGCAGGGCAATTCCTGGTAGAAGAAAATGCAAAAAAGGTATGGAACGAATTAAAAAGAATACACGAGGGAGACATAGAAAACAAAAGAATAGATACAGGGCTCGAATTAAAAAATATAAAAATGAACAATCACGAGTCAGTTACAGAGTACGTTACAAGAGCGAGAAACATCGCCTCCCGAAGCGTATCTCTAGGTTATGTTATAGAAGAGCGTGAGATATGCTACCACGTGGTTAGAGGAATTCACCCAAGATTAGAAAGAACAGCTGCGGTACTGAGAACACAGAGAGGACTAAGCTTAGACGAAGTGAAACAGTCTCTAGAAGAAGAAGAAACCAGGCAGAACATGCATACAAGACATGAACAACCCAGTGGCAATAATGAAAGTGCGTATAAAGCAACGAGACAATTCGCAAAGCAACCCAACGTTGGTGGATGTTTCAACTGTGGAAGAACAAATCACAAAGTTAAGGATTGCTTCTTCAAGAAAGATACATGGGCAAATGAAAGAGGTCGAGGAAAAACATATAGACCATGGGGTAGAGGAAACCACAGAGGAAACAATAGAGGAAACTACAGAAGCGGCAGAGGAGAAACCAGCTGCATGGTGACGGAATCTCACCAGGAATATAGTCTTCTAATAGGAGAACGCTGGAAAACAGAGGAACAAGGAAATGGTGATGAAGAAGAACAACAATGGATTCTGGATTCAGGTTCTACATCGCATATGACTTCAACGGAAGAAAATATGGAAGACAGTGTACCGTACAAAGTGAAAGTTAATTTAGCGGAAAGTGGTAGGAATACAACGTCTGAAGCCAAAGGGGACGTTAGAATAAAAGTGAAAACCTATGAAGGTGAAAAAGACTTAGTCATTAGAGATATTCTATACATACCGTTGTTAAGAACAAATTTATTATCAGTGAGTCGTTTAAGTGACCAAGGGTACAAAGTGATTTTCTATAATGGTAAAGCGAAGATAGTCAGTAGAAACGGGGAAACAATAGCAATTGCGTTTAATAATAATGGTGTGTTTGTGATAGATAGTAAGTTAAGAAATAAGACTGCAATGAACATTCAAGACACTAGAGACACTAAGATAGAAATAAGTGATAGCGAAAGGAAAAACCTCAGGTGTTCAGATGAAAGGTCAAACGATAGATATAGTAAGATATTGTGGCATAGGAGACTAGGACACGTGTGCGATAAATACCTAGAATCTATGAAAAACAAAAACATTGTTAGAGATTTACAGTTTGTTTCAAAACCGATGGAGCTGTGTGAGTCGTGTGTGATGGGTAAGTTGGTACAAAAGCCTCATAGATTAATAGAAAATAAATATACCCATCAACCGTTAGAACTAGTATATATAGATTTATGCGGACCAATGCCAGTAGAATCATTAAACGGAGGTAGATATATAATGGTAATTGTGGATGATTTCTCGAGGTATGTGAGTGTGGATGTTTTGAAAAATAAAAATGAAGCATTCGAGTGCTTTGTGGACTATATGAATAGAGGTGAGAAGCAACTAGGAAAATTATTAAAAAATGTAAGATCAGATAACGGGGGAGAATTTGTGAATGAGAATTTTATAAGATTATTTAGAAATAAAGGTATAGTTCACCAAAGAACAGTAGCATACAATCCACAAAGCAACGGAGTAGCTGAGAGAATGAACAGATCCTTATTAGAGAAAATGCGGGCAATGTTGATAGATGCAAAGCTACCGAGCAAATTTTGGGCCGAAGCAGCAATGACGACAGCTTGGTTAAAGAACCTAACGCCAACAAAGGACACAAGTGACAAAACGCCAAAAGAAAGGTGGAGCAATATTCAACCTACTATATCATACTTGAAAGTCTTTGGGTGTATGGCTTATTATTATATTCCAAAGAATTTTAGAAATAAACTTCAACCAAAAGCAGCCAAAGGAATATTTATCGGATACTCCAAAGAAAGTAGAGCGTATAGACTGTATGATCCTGAGAGTGGGAAAATAAATGCTGTAAGGACAGCAAAGTTTGATGAATCCATGAGAGGATCTACTCTTTTGGAAATGGAAGAAATGTATAATGGAAATTTAGATAACCTAAAATATACTACGTTAGGGTCAAGACAGCATGGAGATAGAGGAGAAATATTTGAAATAGACTACTCACGAGACGAAGAAAGAAGAGAAGAACAAAATGAAACAGAAAACAGAGAAGAACAAGATCCAATAGAAAACAGAGAAGAACAAGTACAAATAGAAAATAGAGAAATGCAAGGACATCAAAGACCAAATATACCAAGGGGGAGACGAAAAGCAGACGAAATAAGAGAAGAACATAATAGACAGTGCAGAGAGGTAGAAGAAGAACTGAAAAGACAAGGAGTGAGGAGATCAAAGAGAATAGAAGAAAAGAGAGAACAGGTGAACAATGTTATGAAACACGAAGACCAGATATACATGACGATACCAGAAAACTATAAAGAAGCTACAGGGGTACCGGAGGCTGGTGAATGGTTAAAGGCCATGAAAAAGGAATTAGAATCTATGAAGGAACACCAGGTATGGGAATTGGTGCCAAGAAAAGGGGAAATGAAAGTAGTGAAAAGCAAATGGGTGTATACTGCAAAGAGAGGTATAGACAATTCACAAAAATGTAAAGCTAGGCTGGTAGCTATAGGGTGTCAGCAAAGACAAGGAGTTAATTTCATGGAATCATTTGCACCGGTAATCAAGGTGTCAACAGTGAGGATCATGCTTGCGATAGCTTGTATACGCAATCTAAAAATCAAACAGTACGACGTGAAGTCTGCATACCTGAATGGAACACTGAAGGAAAGGGTGTTGATGGAACAACCTCCAGGATTTCATAATGGAAAAGATGAAGTGTGTCTACTTAAGAAAAGCATTTATGGACTACCTCAGTCAGGTCATTATTGGAACAATAGATTAAATGAAATAATGGAGTCTACTGGATTAGAGCGTACGAAAGAGGATCCTTGCGTGTATGTATATAATAAAGAAGGAGAGTTTCTGATGATTGGTGTGTATGTAGATGATTTTCTAGTCATAGGATCTACGAATGATATTATAGATAGGATAATCAACAGAATTAGGTCAGATCTCAAAATAACTGAAATAGAAGATAAGTGTTTTTTAAATATTGATATAATAGAGACGCAGGATGGGTTAGAACTATCTCAGGGAAATTATATAGAGAAGATAATAGACAGATATGGAATGGAAGACTGTAATTTTGCTAAAACGCCACTAGATCCACAACAGGATTTGGATAATGCTATGAATTCACCTGAAATAGACAAAGTAATATATCAAGAAATGATAGGGTCGTTAATGTACCTAGGCGTAGCTACGCGACCAGACATATCATATAGCATAAGCAAATTATCACAATACTGTAATAATCCGCGTCAAATTCATTTAGCAGCAGTGAAACGTGTTTATAGATACCTACGAAAAACTGTTGGATATAGACTCAGATATGATAACAAATGTGATATATTAAGTATAAGCACGGATGCGAATTGGAACTCAAGCGCGGATGCGAAAACATTCGGTGGATATGTAACCAAAATAGGGAACAATGTAGTTAGTTGGAGAAGCAAAAAGCAGGATTTGGTAGCCCTCTCAACGTGTGAGGCGGAGCTTATGGCAATATGCGAGGGTAATTTGGAACTAAAATGGATCCAAGGCTTACTAGCGGGTATAGGTGTAGGGATAGGAGATAAACCACCGATAGAAATTAGAACAGACAGTAGAGCCGCAATTGGTTGGATACACAAAGATAGAGTAACGAACAGAACAAAGCACATAAACAGGAAATATTATTGTATTAAGGATGATGTAAAGAGTGGATTTGTAAAACTGGTACATGTTGCGTCCGAGAACATGGAGGCAGATTTATTTACAAAGGCGTTGACAGATGTTAAAATGAGAAGGAACATAGAACGATTGAATTTATACGATGCTAGAGCGTCGAGTCCCAGAGGGGGATATGATAGGAGCGAGGTAAATACGCTCCTGAAGGGACTCTTACGAAACGTGCCATGCACGACGGCGCACGCGCAGCGCTGTATCAGTAGTATGGTTCAGATGATCGCAACGAGTATCACGTGTAGCATATAATTAGATATTATGTCAAAGATATTAAGTTTAGTTTATGTAGTGTATATAGTTAATAATAAACATTAGGTTAAGTTAAAACCTTTTGATATTATTTTGATATCCACGCCCAACAGTAGTATGGCGTTAATCTTTTGTTGCTAGATGGAATCGCTTCAGAGATGTGGAGGTCACATTTGTGTTTTTAAATTAGAATACACAGTACGTCCAGTAATTTTAAAGATTGGCGCCATATCTCGGGAACTCATGACGCAATCTATGTGTTCGAGCATGCAGTTTAAAGTTAGATTATATTCCCTACCAACCTGTCAAGCTTTCATATCATTTCGTGGGAAAATAACAAAGGTATAACAGTTCTTCGTAAACATTATTTAGCTTGGTGTTCATGTTTGAGACAGTTGCCTTGTCTTTGTTGCACAACAATGCACCAAGTCACAACTCGCTCGTTGTTCGTAAATTTTTGGCCCGAAATCAAGTCTGCGTGTTAAAGTGTATTGAAGTCGGAGGAGAATCAATATTTCCCTATATCGATGATAGAGTTGTTAATAAGAAATATATGAATGCTATCGGCGCACTGGTTCGATCAATTGTTATCTAAAAGCACTTTTACAAATTACCACATTATCTTCAACGTTACGATCTTACTTTTGATCATTTTCAATTGCATGTTAAACGAGATTGAGGAAAACTGTTACCTTACCTGTGTTACGGATGGAGAAAATATTCCGTTCTCTGGCGGGAAGCGTCCTAGATAACCTTTCCTACCATAGTTAAACCCTTTAATTAGGACCGAGCTCTGGCTCCGGTTTAATTGGAAGTGACAAAAAATGAGAATCTGTCCCTGTGCCCTTAGATTATGAACTATTCATTGTCGGGGGTATATAAACTCTTCCATATTTACTATCGTGGGCTAGTACCTCGGTAGACACGTATCGCGTCACGTTGTGCTGTATCTCGTGAAGTCAACTTCCAGTTAGATCGGGCTAAAGTTCCCTTTCGAGTCAACTATAACCATTTAGATTCAGTGTGTTTGGTCTAAAATCTATTAGGCAGTGTTAAGGTTTCTTCCGAGTCCCCCGCATTGCCAGTGAGTCAACACCGTTCATCATAGTTTGGTAATTTCCTTTCTCTATCCTTTATACTTTTATGTTCAATTCATTCGCGACAATTACACAATTGTACCACAGATTTTTATAATTAGAATATATTTGTGTTCGTTGGTAATTAGAGCAAATTTCTTAAACCCATAATTATTGTCCAATATCCTAATCTAGTAATAAATGTTTAATGTTCTCGGCGCTACGGTTCGATCAATTACTACTGAGTAATTATCAATTATCAATCAATTACTACTATCAATTAAACAATCTCATATTACATACAATTAATTGTATAAAATTCTTCCAATAAAAGTTGAATGTTAATAATTAAATTTACCGTTTTTGGTATATTCACATAAATGGGCTAAAAGACATATTATGTTTTTCAAAACCGCCTAATATCGATTAGTATAACCTAGATCGTTTCGAATATATTCAGTGTCTTGACGACAAGCATTAACGACACACGTATAATACGTGTATCACAATGTCCATATTAAAGTATTAAATCACATAAAAAACAAGTAAGTTGGATTTATGAACAATATTTACAAACAATTTTTGTTATTACATTCAAGCAGTTTAATAGTATATTTTGAAAATTGTACAACACACAAACGCAATACAAATACATCTTGAAAAGGATTCAAACTAGAATCGAAACGTCGATGATTATTTGATAATCTGCAAAATTGTTTTTTGATTTCTTAGTACTAATTGAGCGAATCGTAGCGCCAAGAACATTAAACATTTATTATTGACAATAATATGATCGATATAAGAGACATATTTATCCTAATCTAGTACTTGAACGTTCCCACACGATACAACCTTACCGCTCGGGTTGTATCAATTACATTATATTAGTTGGTCTATTAACTACCTATCGACGCCCCGATTGAATACGCATCAGGTTCGTTTGCGACTTTCCAATTGTCCAAATAGAGATTTTTCCTACTTAGTGACTCCTCAATTTTGCATTGGCTTTGTCCACGAAACCTATACCATCCTTGCGGCTCCCCAGAGTTACGCATTAGGTTCGTCCGCATCCTAAGAGCTCCTCGATTTCGCATCAGGTTCGTCTCTGATTTTATCCAACCTCCAAGTGGCTCTCCAGTTTAGCACTGGGTTCGTTCGCGCTGTTCTACAACTTCCTAGCAGCTCCCTGATTTTGCATCAGGTTCGTCTGCGCTTGATAACATTCCTAGAGGCTCCCTGACTACGCGTTGGGTTCGTCCTCACCGCCTATAATCTTACCATCTCCCCAATCTCGCATTGGGTTCGTCCGCGCACTGTAACTAACAAATAGATACAACATTCCTGGGTTAACAACTCTCTCGCCGGCCACTCGTGCTGCTCGCGGCCCTGGCTCGTAACACTTGCTTTGTGAAAAAGAATTTTTAAATTCAATGATACAGTGAAACACGTGTTGATTCCATCCCGGTAAACAAGACAATGAGGCAACGTGAACATTGAGAAAGAACGAATCACATCATCGATCTACGTGCTGGCCAATCAATATTTGGCGGTAAATTTGAAAAGTAAACTGTTTTTACAACGTTTTTGCATAGCCTTTGGTTTTGCACAGCCACATGTGCTTCATCGTACGGATGCAAAGAGCCTATTCAACTATAGCACTCCCACACCCATCACCTGACACATACATCTCAGTCGGTAACGTAGGGATCAATTACACTCTACAACAAGAACAAGTAAAAGTTGATACATTTGGTGTAGCAACAAAGGAATTTTATATATTTGAAAATGAGAGGAGAACCTCTACCTCTATCTCTATATAAATAAAAATGAAATGCTGTTCCTTGGTAAGTCCATCACTGGAAAACGGCTAGACCGACTTGGCTAATTTTTGTTCTTAATGTTCGTAATAGTCCGAATAAGATTTTTAGGGAAAGAAAAATTGCAAAAGTTGTTCGGAAAAATCGAAAATTCGGGAAAAAATGAAATCGCGTTTTCTATGGGATTTCCTCCTCCTCAAATTGAATATCCATGGCCACAATCGTTAATAGATACAATGATCACTCAGAAATTCGAAAAACGATCAGAAACAAATTTATAAAAATTTTGACAGGATAACGTCTGCCGGGTCAGCTAGTTGTCTGTCAAATGTTATAAATTATTCCAAGATAACGTTAAAATATGCATTTTGGGCTCTGAGCAAATATACAGTGGCGTGCAATAATATCCGGCCGCTCTAAAAAAGACGATAACTTTTTTAATATCCCTAGTAGCATTTACGGTTGGCCAACGATGGCCAACGGTTGGGGATTTGTTGGGGAATAGTTAGTGGTTTTGCCAACAAATCCCCAACGTGGGGCCAACGAAGAAAAATTATGTCAATTTGCTAACGAATTCCCAACGGAGGGCCAACGATAAATGCCTAACGTAGAGCCAACGACGAACGCCCAACGTAGGGCCAACGACGAATACCCAACGTAGGGCCAACGACCAATACTCAACGTTGGGCTTACAGATATTATAGTTGGGGAATTAACGTGGAATTTACAACAATTAAGGTCGTTGCACACTACGTCGCCGCTCCGCAAGCTCAGCACAG
>JAQQRZ010000106.1:0-13120 GCA_028455615.1 Lasioglossum zephyrum
AAAAAATATCAAAAAGATATTTGGCATATTTTACCTATCTAAAGGTAAATATTCTTTTATACTGTGACGTCAACCGACGTTAGACTCCGCCGATATTCCCTTTTGCGTCATTTCAATCATATCGTTTCTCTTTAGTTTTGCTTTCTGCGTTCTCATTGTGTGCTATCTGCTATTCTGTATCTTTCTGCTTTTCCTTATTCACACTAATACACTTCATTCACACTAATACAGTTCATATAGTTCTGCCATCGGAATTATTCTCATCTCTCTTTCATCATTCTATTCTCTCTCTCTCTCTGTCTCTCTCTCTCTCTCCTTCCTATATCCTGGAAACTGAGCCAGGGACCCGTGCCGACGCGTTTCGTGAGTGTATATGCGATCCGTAAAGATCTCGTGTTCGTTCGGACTCTGTGTTTTGTCTCGTGCGTCTGGGCACGGTGCGGTTGCTCGGTACGAGGGAAAAAGCCGCGTTATCTCTTTGTTCCTTCAGTCGTCGCGTTAATTGACATTTAAGTGATCTCACATGCCGAAACGCGCCGGACGAAAGTACCAGTACAGAAAGCTGGTAAAACAGCTCCACGCCCAAGGCGAGAGAACCGTGTACCACGAATTCCTCGGTATCGAGACGGGTCTCCGCGTGACTAGCGATGTACCGTTTGAGGGAGCGGTGAAAACCGTCGATCTCCGCGAGGCGAATTCGAGTTCCGCAACTCCGTCGACAAAACCCGCGGGGACGGTGAAAGCAGACAGCGACGGGGACGTGCGACGCGAGGAACCGATCGCGGAGGAACCTCGTTCGTGGAAATTAGAGCGGGTGGAGTATTCTTCTTCTCTCCCTCCGGTAGACCTCATCCCCGAATCGGATCCGCGTTACGATCGGCTCGTGCGGCGCGGCGTCGGGCGTTAATTCAAAGGTGGTATCGCCACTAGATTATGGACAAAGAGAGACGTTTTGCCTCGTGTGTCTGAGCACGGCGCGGCTGCTCGGTACGAGGGAAAACGCGATCTCCCCCGCTTGAAATAAGTGTACTAGCCGTTTTGCCTCTATTTTCTCTTTTCGAATAACATTTGAAAGACTCAAGAAATTAGATTTCTTATTACTACTTTTACACGGAAAGGGATACTGCGTTAATCCAGTTTGATAGTTGGTTAAATAAACTATATTGTCGGCAGTTGCCTGTGACTTTGCAAATTTAGCGACGTCACTTCTCCGACATTTTCCGTTCGATGTGAATGTAACGAAGAACTGGACCATCAAGTAACGAGACGCAATGCCGGAAAACACAGGATTCGATAGCGTTCCCAGACAAGATTCCGTAGGTACAACAGATCGCGTACTGACCTATTGCGCGTGCTGAGAAAGACAAGTTTCAGGGCCGAATAAGGGACCCGGAAATGAGGCCACCGACCTCCGAGATTTTCCCAAGAGGGAGCCGCACCCTCCAGGTGACGTCGAGCGAGAGAAATTGGCCAACGTTGCAAAGCCCCGTGCACGGGCACTGAGAAACTGGACCGACAGCACCAGAGTAACCAATGCGGAGGCGTCGAAGATGGACAGATAGTCAAAGACCTTTCTCGCTACTACATGATCCGTCACTGATTCTTATATATGCAGCTCTCAACTGCCATCCGACATCCCAGCGTCTAAGGCAGGGCCCGCTAGATAGCCTTACCGATGATGATGAGTCCTTCTATAGCGGGTCTAGGAACGAAACGCTCCCTTCCTTTTTTCCTCCTATCTTACACACTTCACAGCTGACAAAATCTCTTCGTTTTGCCAACCCAACATCGCCTCATCTCGCCAGAAAGCAAGATCTCGGCGAGGGTGGGTCAGTGTTCCGATTGTGCCAACAATTTTTCGCGCAAGCGCGGCAATTTCAGCCTCAATGACGAACGTAACCTTTTTTAGCAATTAAATTTCAAGACGGAACACTTGTCCTGCCAATAATACCGGTACACTCCCGCCAATATAACTACTTCAGGGCGTGTCAGGGCCTTGGCCGCTTTGCTGCGCCATTGTAGATACGCTACTGTTTTAGCCGCGCATGCGCGAAAAATTATTGGTACTATTGGGTATGGTACTATTTCGCTTTGTCTCGGGCGGACCGCGTGTATACGGCTACGTACGGCCCGGTCTCGGAGCCGTAAAAGCCCGAAGACGTCCTTTTCGGGGGGTTTCCAGCCTCCGCCGAGGCATGGCGCGGCGTGACATGCCATAAACCTTCCTCGCCAGATTTCCCCAAAGGTCTGGAATTGGGTTTGTGCTGCCAATAATGGCACGATATATGTATAGATCCTAAAACATTAATTTAGTACTGAAACAGTGTACCTATGCGTCCACACGTACCCACAACGGTTAGAATACATTTGATTGCTGTATGCTAATAATTGATATGTTTTATCTTAGTCATAATTAAAATTTTACTTAATTTTTAACTTCTTCCTATATGTGAAATCAAAATAGATTTTACCATATTTTAATAAAATGAAAATTTCAGGGTATACACTTTCAGAATATCCTGTCTTAAATGATACTGTAGACTGTAGATACTATTTCAGTGAAAAAATTAATACAGTATTGAATATGAATATAGTATTATTATTGTGCAGCTTTCTTCTCCCAAATGGTAAACATGAGAAAACGAATAAAGATAATAGTACATACCACAGTAGTGCGTAGCAATTTTTATAATTATAGTATCCTTCGAGAAATTGAAATTAGCTACAATTTTTGTTAATGAAATGCTTATACCACATATAGTCTTACAAAGAGAGTGCAAGTCCTTCGGGTCACCGATTTAGTTGAGATTTTGAATACATATAGATCTCGATTTCTCATTTATGAATATATACCAGGGGCAAACACTCGATAATTGTTGAGATATTCATAAAGAAAGTTCTATTGCTTCTAAAATATACTATTGTAGAGAGAAGGTATATAATGATTAATCTCATGGTATAGTTGCAACGTACTAGACTCACACTCGGTGGGCTAGGGTACGATCCTTCCGGAGACATTTTTTTTACTTATTTATTTATATTATGTATTTGCTGTGTGTAAAGGATTAGAAGGTCGTGGAGGGGTTGAGTTTAAAGAACGGCACCAGCGCTTTAAGTTCAATTTCAAAGTCACTAATCAATTATAATGCTCACGTGTCGCCGCGGAGCTAGCGCGATCCGTAACACTGTGTAACATTGACTTATTTATAAGAGATTATACAATTATTACAAAATGAAACACAAAAGTCTTAATAAATTACAAATAAATTAACCGAAATAAATAAAATAGTAAATCACCCTCTCGTGTCTGCAAACAGAAGAAGTAAAATCCTGTGACACCCGATAGTAAAAGAGACATCGCACAGTGGGGTATTTGGCCGAAAAAGGAGTATAAAATATTGTAGTGCTATTTACGGGCTCAGGATCATAAAAAAGTAGGTCGTTGTATTCGTCTTGACGCTAGCTATAACATTATGTAATAAAAAATGTATTTTAACATTTAAAACAATCAAAATAATTTTTACTATTTGTAGAAAAAAGTTTTTTTCGAAATTTTGAATATAGAATTTTGTGCATATTTAAGTACTGTTCAACTTTTATCCAAACTCTTGAAAAGTAGTGATAATGGAATGGTTTGAGTAAATACGATGCACAGTGGGCCAGATCGGCTCGGTAGCTGTGTGTTCACGCCTATTTCACCATTATTTCAAAACTTAAAGACCACATTAACCCTTTGGTTACCCTGGACGAGATATCTCGCGCCCCGATACTTCCCGATAAACGGTCTTGACGAGATATCTCGCCACCTAGCACCAGTAATTTGACATTATAGACAAAATATTTTCTGTTCTGTTCGGTCATTTTGTACCCAAGACGCGTATGTTTACAATGTTCATCTACAGTTTCTTGTGTTGCTTGTGGTATATTGTGTGCAGTGTGTTGGTAAATATCGATGTGGTGGCACAGCATTCACCGTTTAGGGATTTAGTCTTGACTAGTTACTTGAAAGAGTGTTACAAGATGTCCTGTCGAAGGGGAAGAAACAGAATAATAAGTTATAGTGAAAGTAGTGATGATCAACTAGAAACACACATTAGTCTATATAGTCCACTGTCTGACGATGAACTTCCGTTATCGAAAAAGCTGAATAAGCTGAAAAAAAGAAAGATAATGGAAGATTGCAAGAGGTAACGAAAAAAATTGAGCCAACCATTATAAACTATATAAATAATTGTACCGGAGTGCAGTTCGAATCTAGTATTACTCACAATCAGGATACATCGGCTACATCTATTTTTAAGTTTTTTATGGACGAGGATGTCGTCCGGGTAATAGTAAAACACACACACACACACACACATATATATATATGTACACGGGCATTGTTCGGCTGCCTAAAATATCCATGTATTGGAGTACTGATACACTTTATAACTTGTCATTTGTTAGAAGAATTATGATCAGAAAAAGATTTTTGTATATCCAGAAGTTTTTACATTTTAGCGATATAGATAATGGACAAAATAATGATAAAATTGGTAAAATACAACCGGTTCTGGACATGCTAGTAGAGCGGTTTCAAAAAGCATATCGTCCAGGAAAATACGTTGTGGTTGACGAAAGTTTGATGTTGAGGAAGGGTAGGCTGTCATTCAAACAGTTTATTCCGTCAAAACGTGCAAGATTCAGACTAAAGAGTTTCGTTCTATGTGAATCCGAAACCAGTTATGTTTACAGCATGAAACTCTATACTGAAAGAAAATTTCATGAATACTGTGTTCAATCAATTGGAGTCTCGGGGTCAGTTGTAATGGATTTATCTAAAAATATATTATAGCAAGGAAGAACTATGTTTTTGGACAACTGGCACACTTCTCCCGCTTTATATGAAAAGCTACATACAAATGGCACAAATGTGTGTAGCACTGTTCGATTGAAAAGAAAAGCAATGCCTTGTGACGAACAAATAAAAAATGTAAAAAGACTACAGAAAGGAGATATCCTAGTACGGTACAATAAGAGAATGGCTTTGTGTGTATGGAAAGATAAAAGAGTAGTATATCAATCCTGACTACAGTACATATTCCCCGTTTGGAAGTATCGACAAAAATTGATAGGATTACAGGAGATCTCATCCAAAAAAACCCAATACTGTTATAAATTATAACCAGTACATACATGGGTGGCGTGGATCGCCTGGATCAAGTCATCCAAGGATGTTCTTCTTTACGTAGGAGCATAAAGTGGTACAAGAAGTACTTTTTGCACTTATTAGATATAGCGATCTATAATTTCCTCGTTGTGCGGAAATGCTTTCATGAAGAAAATAAAAGTTATTTACAAGTAAAAGAAGACATTGTTCGTGGTTTGTTAGAAAGGCATTGCACACCACATACGTATCGAAGAAGAAAATACAGTCAAAAACATCCACTTCGATTGAACTCTTGATGTTTCGCTGTAAGATTTGTCGACAGACGACAAAGAAATGATACCCAACAAAACATTTCGTCGAATTCCAAGACAACGGAGTACGCAAAGAAACAAGGTATTTTTGTCAGAAATGTGACGTACCTCTATGTGTAACACCATGTTTTGAAGTTTATCATATAGAAAGTAAATAAAATTATTTGAACAAATTAATAAAGATTTCATTCATTACTCCCTTTTACAAATCAGGATATAGTTACTTATAAAATATATTTGTCTATAGTGTCTAGGTGGGGCGGCGAGATATCTCGTCAAGAGCGTTTATCGGGAAGTACCGGGGCGCGAGATATCTCGCAAAAGGCGTTTATCGGGAAGAATCGGGGCGCGAGATATCTCGTCCAGGGTAACCAAAGGGTTAAATAGGTCGTTGGCTTCGTCTTGGCGTCAGCTATAACATTATTTAAGAAAGAATATATAGTTATAAATAAACTATCAAGGTGACCACAATTTTTTATTTAAAAAAAATAATTCTTTAAATTTTTTGTATTGAAATTTGTAGAATACAGATTATTGATTACTTTTTGTAGTAAACATTTTTTTGTGACACCACCGGAAATGTCTGAAAAATCGTGTGAATAATGAATAATAATTGAAAACTGGCTGTTTAGGCTTTCAAACATGAGTAATCCATAATTTTTCAATGAATTAAGTTTATTACGTTTAATTGTAGATATATGTACACAAATTAATACGGTTCCAGATCCCATATCTGCGTCTCTATTACATTGTATCTCGCGGTATCTTTAGGTATCGAATCAAAGATAGAGCCGCGCTTCTGTTAGTCCGCCGACATGATCCCATTCAGATGTTTTTCTTTTTCAAACGTATCGACGAGCGGCCGAACGCAGTCAGTCCAGAGCTGCCAGACTTGGCGCTTTTTTTCGCGCATGCGCGACGATTTTAGCCTCCGAAGGCCTCAGTCGAGTACGAAAATCGAGTATCTTGGGCGCCCCGCTAATTTCGCAAAACAATTGTTATTATTATCAATTTTTTATGCATCTTCTTAATTGTGGTAGTATTAAATATTTTCTGGAGTAAATCTATACGTGTCTTCTCTCTCTCGAGTTTTAAATATTCCGTTATAGAGAATATAATACATTGTAGTACCTTTAGACCGCCCGAGTACAAATAAAGAATTACAATGTATTATATTCTTTATAACGGAATATTTAAAACTCGAGAGAGAGAAGACACGTATAGATTTACTGCAGAAAATATTTAATACTACCACAATTAAGAAGATGTACCCTATACCCTATATTATGATTTGATTTTGAAAAATGAATGTATAACAAGTGTACGTGTGTATATATATTAAAATTTAATACATACATACGTACACAGAATATATAAAATATAAATATATAACATTTATGTATGTGCAATATAATATAACTTCCCAGTTTTCTTTATTTTGGGAATAAGGAACGGAGGGGTACTAAAATAACTTTAAACAAAATATATAATAACAAAATTAAATATTTTATTTGGCAGAAGCAATTAAATAATACCAGCATCCCGCCGGGAATTTCCCGCTAATAGTAGTCTCCCACTACATTCCCCCCAATAGTGCCTCACAAACTTCGGACGTAGAGACGTCCCTGACAAAACTCGCGCATGCGCGAAAAAAAGCGCCAAGTCTGGCAGCTCTGAGTCAGTCTAAGCAGAGCCTTAGTAGAGAGAACATCTATTAAATATCGTTCTAAATCAATATCTGTTTTTCTTTATTTAATTAAAATATATACCCTGCTTCCCAAAACCAACATTAATGAAATAACAAAAATGTATCATTATTGTCTTATTTAAAGAATTACAAATATTCGAAAAAGATGAAGTATTATATTTTACGATGTTACTGACTATAGTTAATTGATCATACAGATTTTCAGCTTATAAGTGTGTGTATCTATTAATAAACAAAAATCTATAGTATAATTTCTCTTAACTAAGGTAAAATACAGGTTTTCAATATGGAAAAACTGCTGTGATGCTGTACTGAGTTGCTGTTGCTATGCTGCTCATATACAAATGATTCAACTGAGATATCAAGAAATTTGAATGTTTTTTAATGGTCGAATAATATAAAAAATTCATAAGATACGTTGGATTAGGTCTTTACATTCTTAAGAGCCGCTGAGTGGTCGTCATGCGTCTCGTGCAACGCGACTCGCCGCGGAATTGCGTGTCACGCGACGCTTTAAATCATTATAATTTCCAAACTGGGGGTAGTTGGGACGAAAACTTTGCTGGATCTTCTAGAGGAGACATTGCTGAAAATGTTCCACTTTGTTAGAGACTCTGCTTTTGCCTGCTTTTTAACTTATCCCTTGTCGAAGGTGAAAAAAACATTGACTTTTCTTTAGTTCTCTAACTATTTTTTTAAATAATAAATTATGAACATTAACGTTTAGTTCCTGGGGCGTTCTCAACATAGATATACATTATTTATTAAAAAAAATTTTCGAATTTAATCTTCAGTAGGTTTTCCAGAACACCGTTATGAAGAAACGGTATTTTTCAGTGATAAATCGTATCTGAAACTTTAATTAATATCTGTGCATTGGTTAAAAATCGATATGAGGACTTTTATTTTTTAGCTGATGAACAGCTACCGAGCCATTCTGTTCCACTGTGCGACGTACAGAGTTCAGGTAGGTGTATCGAGTACTTACAGATTTCATTCCGTTATCATCTGTTAAATTAGTATTTTTATTAATATTTGAACATTACCAATTATTATGTTTAAAGTATAACAAAAATAAAATTTATTATATTACACCTTTAGTTACCACTGCAAAAGTCATCGCATCATTACGGAAAAGAATGTAGCATGAAGTAAGAATTTTACCGGTGTCATTTTGACTGGTGTGGTAGTTCTAGTGTTATTACAGATGTACAGAGCTTTCTATTTTAAGCATTCTTTCTTCCGTCACTGTACATTATGTCCGCCTACTAATAGCAGAATCAGAAATAAAAGTCGTGGCGACCAATTTACAACTTCCCTTGTAAGCCCTGTATACCCTACATCCGAGCTGAAAGGTAACGTAACTCGCTTCCTAAAAATGGTACAGATTTTTCGATAAGGTTAAATCTATTCGAGGCACAAAGAAGTATATATATATATATATATATATATATATATATATATATATATATATATATATATATATACGTGATCGTTGTTTAATATAGAGATGTGTTTCCTGGAAAACTGCCCAGGATAAATGAATCTGACATTTCGCCATATTTGGATGTCACAGAGTTATTGGAACCGTGTTCTACGTTGCAGACGAATGGAGTACCGTAAACGTTTTCGCGTTCGCGCGCGGAACATTCAAATTGTTTCTGCTTGTTCTGGAAGAAGGTGTCAACTGCCAGAGGGTATTTCGAAACTTTATGGACGATTCGAAACTCCTCGACGGAAGAGCATGCTCGTTGCTTAGATGTCGGAGGGCTGACGAAAGAGACACGAACAGCGTGGCTCGCCGTGGGTTTCACTTATACATACAGATGGCAATCGATATCTCGATTCCAGGATGTTCGAAGATAATTGCGCTCGTTACAGGCATGAGAAATTTTATCGATTCGCCCGTTCTCAAACGTAATCGTCTATTCACACCGCTTAATCGCCGATTCCGTACCCGCTGATCTTTGATCGACAATTAACATGGCTCGCGAGACCAGAAAATAAAATAATTTCCAACCTACATTTTCTGTACCTTCGTGCACAACTATCAAGTCACTTAACAAGAAACGGAATAGACGTGAAAAATTGTTCGAAAATTACTATGGTTTTGAACGATATACGGTGCTGGATGTAATTACAAGTCCAATTCGTACCGTTACAGTTAAGACCAAGTGTTGCTCCCTTTTCACGCAGGATTAGATAAAAATATAGGATAAGTAAAGGCTTCGAAAGAAATTTTACAATATTCCTAGAAACAGTGAACGATTAAACTTTTGAAAAAGTTGATTTTTATAGATTAAATAAATGTCAAGGGTTCCCAAAAATATTATAATTACTATATTTTTTTTTATCCATAAATGTCCCAAAAGTCTGACCTGTAAATGTCCCAGATCTATTGTCCATCCCCACTATTGCGGGATACACCCCCTTGAGGGGCCGTGAAACTCGAGAGGCCTCAGTCAAAAAGAGAAAGGTACAAGACTACTCGTCTAATAGCAAAGAAGGGACATGCATAAAAAAATAATAGTGGTATAATCGAGATGGTATTATCATATAATTCTTGCGTAGTTGCATTTTAAAATTTTGTAAAGATTCAATGAAGAAATCAATACGATTATAAATAATGCATGATTTTGCAACAAAGAGATTCATTGGATTAATTTTAATCCATTAGTAGTTTTTGCTTTAAGTGTTTGAAAACCCAGTCTTGTTCTCAATTCACGTTCCGGTACATAAAAATTGACTTGCGCAAGTAGAGAGGAACAATCAATATGATTGTTAATGAAATGAAAAATAAAGCTTTGGTCGGATATTATTCTTCGAGTAGATAATGTTTCTAGGTTCATTGTAGTTAATATTGTCGAGTAATCGTGATTAAAGAACGACATTGGATTATTTAGCTTATATGATGAAAACCTGAGTTTATGCTGCACTCTCGAACAGCATTATTTCGTACTTAGAGCTTTTCGGAGACCTTATAATTGATGCATATTCTAATAGCGGACGGATGAGAGCAATATATAGCAATCTAAGTGTGCGGATTGAATGAAAATCGGTAGAAAAACGAAATATAAAACCGAGTGTTCTAGAGACGAATAGAGATCAACTCTAACAATATAATAAATATTTTTGGGAAAGTTCAAGGTAGAAGAGAAATGAATTCCTAAATTCTTTACCTTATTTATTGAGGAGAGAATACTGTCATTGAGATGGTAAGGATGTATGAAAGGTACAAAGCGTCAGAAAGACCGCACAACGTGGCATTTCTTAATGTTGATTTCCATACCATTCATACGACACCAATTGCTGAAACGATCAAGGTCTGCCTATTCTATTATTATACAGGGTGTTTCATAATTCCTTCAACATCCGGAAATTAGAGGTTCTTGAGTTCATTTGAAGCAACATTTTCCTTTGCAAAAATGGCGTCGGCGGCTTTGTTAAAGAGTTATATTAACGAAAAACACCCGACGCACCAACTGTCAATTGGCCGACTGTGCCAACACGCGTCTAGGTCGCGCTCTGAATGGTCCGTGTTTTTCATTAATAACTCCTTAACGAAGCCGCGGAGAGCATTTTCGCAAAGGGGAAAGCTATTTCATATAATCTTAGGAACCACCCCTTTCATGGAAGCACAATATTTTTGGGAACCCTGTTTCAGTTCATTTACTAAACAAAAACATTTATTAATACACTGCGTTATAATACAAGCAATTTGTAATAACTAATTTTTAACTCATTATGATTCATTGAGGGATTGCCATTTTTATGTCAATTAACCATTTCTTTCACACAAAGTGAACTTTTCTTGTGGTGTAACTAAAACTTCTTCACTCTCCGGTAAACTTTATTGAGACCCGAAGGGCTAGTGTACTCTACTTAACGAAAATAAAAAAAAACTAAATGTATGAGTAGCATTATTATCGTAATTGTTGTAACGTGGCAAACAATGTTACTAAGAATATAATAAACACATTCTGGCGCGGTGCCGTTGTCAGCTTGAAAAAAGTCAAGTGTGTAATTAATTCTTATAAAATTCGGATATATTCGGCATTGACGATAAAATAACTTGAGGTGGAAATTTACGGTAAATTACCACAGTTTGAAGAGGGTCGGATAAGCACCAAGAAGGAAGCTCTCTCTCGGTGTTGTAATCGACAAATTGCCGGAGGACTCAACCGTTGTTTACGCGTCGTTAAAAATTACGTAGTCGTCTATCAACGTTGTTTCCGCAAATCAAACGCCAGGTACAAAATATAAAATCAATAATTAGTCCAGCAATTAGGATTGGCGGTTTTTAAAAACCGAATTTGAAAACTGGTTTTTAAAAGAAAATTATGCAATTTGAAAACCGGTTTTTTCAGTAAAAAAAACCGGTTTTAAATTTATTCATAACACTTATATATCTTCTAGTAAATTTCTTCCATTAGCTACAAAAACTGATATTATTAAATTGACCGGACAGATATTATCAAGATTACATTGAGATTAGTCTACAGAAGATGACCGCGATGTTAAAAAATGGGACGTAGAAGAAAATCAAGACATATCTATGATGACAAAAGCTATGGAAATAGCAACAAATAAATATCTGCAAGAACTTGAAGAAGTGACTTCCTCTAGTCCTCAAACATTAAAGAAGTTGTTTTTGATCTTGGAGTCGAGAAATAGAAGAACAAAAAATTTCGATTCATTATTTAATGCTTTAAAAGACAATTAAGACCAGTTCATTAGCAAGTGAGCGAGTTTTTTCTATTTCTGGTAATTTTGTGTCCAAAATATATGACATGCCTAGTCAATAAATCCATTCACGTTCCTTGGCTTTTGAAGTGATATTTTATTAAACAGAGAAAGAAGTAAAATAATAATTTACATAAATATAAAACATTTGTTAATTTCTGTGATTTTTTTGAGTATTACTTTGCTAATTTTTTATTTTAATAATTTCATGTATGTACGTATATGTACCATATGTTTTCCTTCTGTGTATTTTTGAATTATTATAAATAAATAAAGTTAAAAACTTCTAATTTAAGTTGTAAATATGTTGTGTTTTTTATCTGTAAATATTCGAAACCGGTTCAAACCGGTATCATGGAAAAGTTAGAAATCGAACACCGGTTTTTTAAAAAGTCGGTTTTTGTATAAACCCTACCAATAATGTTTAGCAATCAAATTAATAACACAGAAGCTAAACTTGAACGTTTATCTCGGCACAGTAAGAAAAGTTTTAAACAAAATCCTAATAAGTAATCATTTGAAAATAAAGAAGGCATCCTGTTACATTTAAATGCAAAATTCAGCGTTTAGAATTTGCTCGTAAACACAATGAATATGAATTGGAATACGATGAGCTTTAATTACGCGTATTTGTGTTTGTCTATTTTCTCTGGTAATTTTAATTTGTATTTAAGGTTCTTCGGGTCATCTAAAATAATAAGAAGAATGTTATTATAGATAATTACGATCGTTTTCATTCACGTAGTTACGTTACAGGAGAGAAAAAAAGGTTCTTCTATAGATATTACTAGCTATGTAATATACATAAAGGGTGAGTCACCATATAATACTGCTACATTCTGGTACATTCTGGTATATTCTAGTATATTCTGGTATATTGTGATATTATTAAAAAATACCAATGCGATACTAAACTTTTTATTTTCAGTTTTCTTCTTATACAAATTTTCTCAAGATATTTGTCTAAGAATGGTGTGCGTGACTAGACAAAGCTATTTTTGAGAAGCCTGTTTAGTTTCAGAGTCTGTCAAAGTTTTTTTTTAGCTTTCATTAGTCCGTCTCAATGGCGCATACGGATACCATAAATCGTGGAGGACCGAAGGACCTTCGATGGAAGAACAATGGACACCCGTGTTCGGGAAAAACCCACGTGCAGAAGGTCTGGAGGAAAACAGCGTTAGTTTTAAGAGATTTTCCCCTTCCCTT
>JAQQRZ010000107.1:1351-13056 GCA_028455615.1 Lasioglossum zephyrum
TTCTGTTCAGTGTTTTCTATACACTGTTAAGCCACGGCTTTATAGAAGAGGAGAAGGTCCGTGTCGAGTCTTGCCACACACAGTGGAACAAGTATTTTGAACACTTGATTTCCATTTTCGAGAAATTTTGTCGATATTCGAACTGGATAATGTCGTTAAACAAATATCACAACAATATAGGTACCTGGAAACTTTTACGACTAATGTTGGTTTTTTAAATCATTTAGCTTATTAGATGAATCTAATGTTTTCACATAACCTCCGACAAAGTAATCCGAAAGTGCTACGTCGCATGATCTTGGTGGCCAATTCACACGATTACTAGAATCGAACATATTCATTATGTTTCACATAAATTGTAAAAATTTCCACCCGCTCTACGACTGTAATGGGAATCAATACTTTAGTAAAGTTTGCAAAGAAAGAAGCCATTTTGCTAATCCTGTAGATTCTCGTTGTTTTTGTAAATGTAAAATAATTGATGCTACGTATATCTAGTGTTGGATATAGCCTCATCAGTACAATTTAATTTTGTTCGCTAGTGGACGAAAAGAAGAAGAAGAAGACGAGGAGGAGGAGTAGGAGGAGGAGGAGTGCAATCTAGCAACATCAGAATCGGAGACCGCAGTAAAAATCGTCCTCGCGCGCCACGATGTTTACAATCGAACCTACGGTGCTACGATCAGGGACTTTATAGACGCGACGCGTGTCATTTTTCTCGGTTGCCATAGTCGTTTTTCGCATGGCACACAGGGCGGAATAGAGCTGGTCCCGGGCGCCAGTGTCCATATGTTTACCTCGGAGCAGCGTTTCCGTCGAGTTTATGCGTGTAGATAATGAAACGGCCTGACGGAACGCAAAAAAGGAACCAGCACGCGCGCGCGGGCACGGCGCGTCGTCCCGCCACACTATGGGCTAAACTGACGAATTCTGTGTCAAAATCAAAGAACTATCGATAGAAATGAGATAGAGCGATGAAATTTTTAAAAATGAAAGATGAAACTTTGCAGAATAAGAAATAATTATGGAGATTGTAGTACGAACGTTTTTTAACCTTAAAAAAATTCGTTATACTTCCAAAATCTCAAGAAAATTGTGGTTTTTCCAATACCACGCGCGGAAAATTTTTTTTTGGGACACGCTGTACATTATTTCCCGTAGATTTTTTCACGCTGATTTCGAATCTGGCCTCAATCGAAAAATCAAATTATTGTTAAACGGTTACATTTTTATTTTTTGAAGGTTAAAAAACATTTGTCCCATAAACTCCCTACTTTTCCCACATTCTACAATGTTTCAGCTTTAATTTTTAAAAAATTTAGTCGCTCTATCTCTTTTCTATCGAAAGTTCTTTGATTTTGACACAGAATTCGTCGGTTTAGCCCGTAGTGCGCCGTGTCGTCGGACACAAAGTCTGTTTTCGGACAGTACCAGACCGCGGCGCGGCGTGTCAGCCACCATAAAAATTCCTTCCACGGTTTCCCGGCTAACAAAACCAAAATAACAACTTCATCCGAATTCCACGGGCGCATCGCGACGGCCCCCTCCGACACCCCCTCGACGGACCCCCGTGTAATAAAAGTCTCGACGAGACGACATAAAAGCCGTTTTTAGGATTCACCGGCCTCACCCGGGACACACCTCCCTGCCCTGAGGGATCAAATCGGGTATTTTTTCGAAAATACGTTAGTTTCCACCGATCCCCGGGGACAACACCAGCCACCCGAGCTTTCACAAATCACCCTTTTACCTGGCTAGCTACTTAACTCCGGCGCCTCGACGGTTTTTTAACACGACCGCTCCTACAAAACAAGGAAACGCAGACACCCGTGGAATTCGCCCGACCAATTTTTCTTGTTTCCATTGGGAATATTTGTGGACGTCTCTTTGAAACATTTGCTAACCGTCACGGTCTATTGATAGAACGGTTGAATTCTTTTTTTGCATTTTTCCCGGGTGAATAAGACGCTCGTTGGTGCATTGAAAATGGAGAGAAGGAACAATTGCACTTGTTTTTTTTAATACTACCCTATGATCTTTTATGTTAATCGATTCCTCACACAATTCTGAATAGGAAAGTATAAGGGTAGAATCGTGGAAAACTCGATATTCTACGAAATAATTATGCTTTTCTCCAGCATCTACAGGAAATGATTAATAGAAAGATAGGTAGATTCATTGCAACACATAGGCACCAATTGGGAATTTCTTTTTACTGGTTTTAGTAAGTTGTAAGAAATGTATTGATAGCATTAAATTCCTATAATCTCTTTATTATTTGTAATCGCACCCACTCACTGTCACAAATGCCTAAAATCCGCAGTCAATTCATTAACAACCAAGTTATAATTTTGTTTAGTGATTTCTTACACGATTTATACAGATTCAGGAATCACATTTGAAAATTTATGAATATCCTTATAAAATATTTGCAAATCGTCACAGTCTATTAATTGATTTCAATGAAATTTGCCGCATTTTTTTAGCCGAGTTCTTAAGGTCATGGGTATTTACGAATTCAGAAAAGAAGCAATAATCTTGAAACTTAATTCAGGAAAAATTTTGGTGCAGGATATCCGAAGACTGAGTGATTCATCAACTCTTATATTCGGGTAATGGCTATTTATATTTTACCAATTAAATTGGATGAAAGTTGACGTCAACGAAAAAACTTGTTCGTAACTAAGATCGCTTCTGGGTCAAACGGAATCGAAAGATATGCGAGACGGTTTATACTGAGATTGGTTATGGAGAAAAATTTTGTTTTTGCTGTTAAACACCTGATATACGCGTAACCTTTACGGTGTGCTGTAAATGCCAATTAAACGCGAACCGTGAGCGAAAATCTCAATAATTATTAGGTACTGCTTTCTCATTGTATGGGAACCCGTTGTAAGCAGTTTCTTAAACCTCGTTTTTAACACATTATCTGCCACTGAACATTTAATCATTCGATCGTGAATCAACTAATAAATTCCAGCAACAAAATTTCTTTATTGCTTTCGTGGTTTTTATTTGCAAATACACACTTTTTTAAGAACCTTTTTTTATATGTATGTCATTGAGAATCCTAGATTACTAGGAAAATATATATATAATATATATAAAAAATTGTCAAAGTCTGTTGTAGGAGACTGCTGTAAAATTATATGTATTTTCTCTCTCAATGACCTTAAAAAGTCGTTACGATGTATTATTTAATAAATTAATTGTTTTGGCCACATCAAAACCCGTTAAAAATCTACATAAATTTTTGTTAATTTATAAAGCACTGAAAGTAAATTATTTTATATTAAGTTATCAAGATAACAATAATACATTTATGTAGATTTTTAACGGGTTTTGATGTAACCAAAACAATTAATTTATTAAATAATACATCGTAACGACTTTTTAAGGTCATTGAGATAGAAAATACATATAGTTTTACAACAGTCTCTTACAACAGACTTTGACAATTTTTATTTTGCTTAAAAATCCGTAGTTTGTTGACAATTGGTTTAGAAATGGAAAACGAAAATTCTTTATTATGCAGCAGAACGTACCAGCTGCATAAACGCGAGATTCGTGGAAGTAAATCTGGTGATTTCAATGCGCGATGAGAAGAGCATCGCCGACCGCTATAGCGATTTCAACGCGTGGTAAAGCACTGTCGCTGGCCTCGCAGTCAAGCGTATTGCCATTAGGCTGATGTTAAAGCTTCTACCTACGTACAGCAGTATTTCATCGAAAGTGAATTTATTTGAAATTATTAAATTAACTACATCACCGTACTAATAAAACGATACAAATTTGTTTAATTTCTCGTATCACTGACAGTCATTGCATTATAAATCTCCGATGAGAATAATGCTCCGTAGTTAAAACGAGAAAATTAATGCACTTATATAATCCGTATATAGACGAACGTGTAAAATAATAATAATAAAGTACTAAACTAACTCGATGAAAGTATATAGTCGTGTTCTCGTACTGATTTCACTTCAGTATGGTCTCGAGCAAAGAAAATATCATTTGTAAAATTTACATATCAGCGCCAGAGAGAAAATTTAATTGGAACAAAATGGTAGCGCTAGGACTAATTAATTTTCGATAATAATGCACGCACGATACGAAATTGATTGCATTTCATTACCAAAGTCTGTTATTTAAGTGTCACGCGTAGTATATTCGACTTCGAGAACTATGAAAATTACGGAACTGCAATGAGGGAGAGAGAGAGAGGGAGACTGGTCGTGACACAATCTACGTGGTAATTCATTTCTTTATCGATTACGATCTCGCAGGCACAAGATCGAGTCGAGTTAAAGCGTTTAATCTCGACGTTAAGTGCACGGGCATTACTTTCTCCATGCCGTTTCAGTTTATGACGTTCGGAACGTTGGCAATGTTGAGCCTTGAGCCTAACTAACTCGGAAAAACTAGTATGGTTTCCTAAAATAGTCCCCTTCCCCTAGAAAATGATCCGAGGTCCTTATCCTCGAAAAGATATATTTATTTATTTATTATTGCTTTAACTGTAATTTATTCCTTAAAGAAATAGTTCATCTCTTATCCCAATGGTCGGCAAACTCATTAATCAAAATAACCAAATATCAGCAGTACAAAGATTTCGATTTCTTTCGAAAGCCAAATTTCTTTACAAGAACCCTGTTTTTATAAGTCGGTTCAAACTAGGTACAACGAAAAAACTAGATATCATACTTTATAATAATCTTATTTATTGAAAAACAGACTGCAGATCTTTATGCATTTATAGCAAGGAGTAGATGAAATTCAAAATTCCTGGAGAAGATCTAGGAAAATTTTTTAAATTCAAGATGTCGATATATGATTTCTCATTGATTAAAATTATTAAGGGAGGAAATATCATTTTATTTGGTCTCTATTTCTTGCAATCGACGCAGACAATTTTTAGTTTGTATAAAGATCCGCAGTCTATTAATATAGGAAGAATTTAATATAACTTGATCATAATTTATGCAAAATTAAAATTGTCTGCATTAATTTCTAGCTATAGTCAAGCCACATAGATATTTGATTCCTTTCTTAACAATTCATTCTCCAATTCACAATTCGCTCATTCACCAATGACGTGTTTACAATAAATCTATTTTATTTTAACTTAATAGTATTTTAATACAATTTTAAGTCAGTCAGTGTGCTATATCTAAATTCAAGTAAAGAACAATTTCTACTCTATTTGTATCAATAAACACGTCAATCAAATCAAACAAAGAGTTGTAGTTTGCTGACCACTATCTGAAGCCAACTCCATAGAAGAACGTATTAATTTATTTTTGAGAAATGCGACATTGTCATTTTGTAATTAAACTAAAACTTGCACTATATATTCTGAAGACTGGAAACTGGAGGACAGAAGTGAAAGATTGATTTTCGAAATTCTTTTTGAGGTGACGCAACCGGTCGGAGAAATTACGAGTTCATTATTATAAATTGTCTCGAATTTTGAACTGCATCTGTTAAGCGGTCGGCCTCGCCGTACACACGCTCGAATTATTTACATATGCAGAATTAATTATGTATACGTGGAGAAGTGCGTGCACGTAATGCAGACCGACTAACCGTGAAACGCATTGTTGCCACAGGATATCTGACAGGTTTCAGTGCGAACTGCCAGCGCGTTTGATAGCTGAAAATGTGACGAAAGTGTACCTCCGGGAATTCGTGTATTAAAAAATATTTTTTTATGCGAACTTCGAATTAAACCTTACACTGGATCGCTGAACAGTTAGTCGTGATGCGAGATGTTAACTGTACAGAATTCGGTATTTAAATTGTAGTTCGATGCAAAATTGTACCGGCAGAAACTGAATAATCCCTAGTAGCACAAAATATTATATACACACACATTCTTAATATTTATTTTATATTAAGTAACAAATATTTCTTTTTAAATATGCAGGAAATATCTATTTCATATTACGAGAAAAATATTTTTTTCTAAATACAAAATGAATCTTTATTTAATATTAGAAATAGAATATTTTTTCCTAATGTACAGATAATATTTATTTCATATTATATAAAAATATTTTTTCTTATTATAAACTAAATCTTTATATGTAATATCAGAAATTATATAAAATTATATAGTATAATATAAAAATTTCTTAATTGTAATAAGGTCCTTTGGAAGTTAAAATGGAATATTCAACAGGCACAAAATAATGCAAGAATATTTTTAAATTCCTGTAATGTTTTTATCGTTTTAAATTGCACCTATTCAGTTTTGTTATAAATGCATAAAATCCGCTGTCTAGTTATTATAAATTCGAATGCAGATATTTGATAAAATTTATATGTTTTGGTAGCAGTGCACAAAAATATTGATGGTGTTACTACAGCGCAAGCCAATCAAAATATGCAGGACCGCACGTTTCACCATTAAACAGCCGCAATTAGCAGGGATTAAATTATCTTCGTTTAATTACGTGTTCGCCACCCTGCGTGCGAATTAGCCGCGTCACGTTCTTAAAAATGAATCGTGTCGTGTCGACACGGGGACCACCTGCACGAAACACGGTCGCAGCCATCGACGCGCGATTATCGCAATACATCGGCCAATTAATTTCCGTTTTAAAACGCCTCAGAATTTATCCCCGAAGACACATTCCGGCGTTTCACGGAACACAAATATCGCAAATGTTCGGCCGAACGCGGTCGCGAAACGGCTGTACGCAACGAACGTACAAGGTGTCCAATTCGAAATGAACTGAAGTGATTAATCATATTGAAAAATGTTTCGACTAAAAGTTACATAGTCTTGAGAAGGACAAAATTCTGTGTTGATGGTTTTTCTGCAAGTGAAGGTGTAGACGGCTTGTAAAGGTCACTTGCAAATCTTTTAATTGAACCACGTATTTTTTATTTGAGTATAGTTAATTGTTCTTGATGAGAAATGATTAACAATTTTATGTCGAGAAACCATCAATTTAGGAGAGTCATTAATAATTTCAGTGGCCCACTTCGAATGGAACACCCTGTATATATGCAAATTCGCATTTCACGGAGGTCGGAATCAAAAGTAATGTCACAGTTATCGCGAAATCCGTCGAGGTAATAAAGTCAGGACGTTTTTAATCCTTCAAGTGGCGAATCTGATTTTAAGCACCTGGAATGTTCGACTTATTTATGAATTCACAGGGCACCTTTAATTCGTTTCGTTTCATTTGAATGCCTCTGGATTAATTATTTTATGCGAAGAGCAATTTGTCATCAAAGTCAATCATTTGTGTTCTTCTAAAAGAATATTTGTAGTACAAGAATAGACGGAGGAACATTCGTTACAATTTTATGGACAACAACGTAAAGCACTCCTAACATTTAAATAGATATTAGAGTACCTCAACCTTTTAACTTATTCATCAAGTAATACTATATTAATTTATATCATTTCATTCAGCAAAGATTCAATAGATCAACTTCATCCAAGAAGCATCCTCGTGTAAAGTATAAATTGTACAAGTCAATTTCAACAACACAAGGTACATAAAAATGAAGTTTGTCTGTTAATATTTCAAACAATTCAAACATTTCTTCTAATTTATTTACAGGTTTGCATTTTTTCTATCAACTTTTGTTATTGGCACATGAAATCTGCAGTTCAGTTATAATTTAAGTATCAAATTATCTCGAAGTTGAAGGTTCGCATTCTTCTGGACATTTACTGCGGGAGTCAGGAATGCAATAAAACAATGCGCATATTTATTGGTTTATCGAACGAAACTCTATAAGGAACCTTCGCCGACAGTTCGACGGAAATTAAAAATTTGTTGAACTGGGGTCACAAGAATTTGGGTAATCTAGTAGCGGGATAAGAGGAGTTAAAAGCGGAGTAGAAGTGGTCGCCGGGTCCCATGAATCCGCCAACGTGTCCCATTTCGCGAAATACATGGCCCGTTCCGCGAGGAACGCAGGGAATTAAGAAAGGGGACCGATTGGGCCGAATGACGCAGTAAACGCGGATAAAAGTTTTCTCCGGGCTCAGCGATCCTGACTACTTCTCTGTTAATCGCCTATTCGCTGTCACATTTGCGATGTTATATCGAGGACGCCAAAATCCTAAGAAAAGAAGCTTAATCCACGTTTTGTATGGCGAGTGGAAACTATTTTCTTAGCAATCCATTCTACAAATTCCGCTCTGCCCGTTTCAGTATTATAAAGCTAAATATAATGATTAATCATAATTGCACTGCAGATATTTCATGCGGAAATTTCATTGTTCAAATAAGAATATTTTTTTCTCAGAGAACTGAATTATTTATTAATGTCATTACTAGTTGAAAAACTGAACAGTATATGCACTGTTCTTCAATATTATTAATAGTTTCGATAAGATAAAAACAGTATAATTTTGAAATCCTCTATTTTGTCTTTATATTTAGTCTTATTTTTTATATTATAGTTATAATATTTGTAGGGAGAAGTTATCTCCTGAAAATTCCGTCGAATGTCGTGTTTGATCTCAGACGGAGATTTAAATTAGACAATTTAATTAATTGTATTCAAGATAATTAGAATTAAACGTTAAACTATTGTGTTTACGGACGTCTTATTTCTCGTTACGATTTAATTCCTACATATTCGTGCACAATACAGCACAAACTTAGCATAACTCCGCACAACAGTTGAAATTATTTAATTCAACAAGTGGGGGGTTAACTTCTTGGAGGCCTCTATATCTTTACACTGTTTTAAACATTGTCTCACTTGAACTTTTTCAATTTACATGCAGTTCGACGGAATCCGTAACTTTAGAGTTCGCTTTTTTTTTTTGCTCGTTGCTAACAGCAACGTAACGAGAGAAATTGCATGGAAAAAACAGACGTCGGCAGCGGAGCACTAGCTGTAACGCTGGTGCAACTCGTTACAGTGGAACTAGTCGATCTGGAATTTCGTTATCTGCGAACCACAGCTATAAATACGGTCGCACTTATCTATTCGCGTTAGTTGTCCGGAGATAAACGAGGCTGCTGTTATTTGTTGAATTTAAATTACCGACGTGCGACGAAATCTCGCCGATCCGCGAACGCGGTCGAGAAAATCGGCTCCGGGGACAAACAACCATGACCAACATGGAAAATCGAGTTCTTGTCGAGAGTCAGACAGAACATTTTGTTATACAATGTCGGTTGAAAATTTTTATTATTCCTCAATCCCCGATTATTTTATTTACAACGAGGATTTTATTGAAATTCTGATCTTGAGTCGCTTGTGGGTACAGAAATCATGAATTTCTAAATGTATGCTAATTATTAGTGAATTATGTGCGCATATAAAGCTACATCACGTTATGTCTAAAAAATGTTGACCTTCAAAGGGGCCTTCCTTTGCGCAAATATAATATATAACTTACTATTGGAATTACTATTGAAAACTATCCACATGATTAAAAAACAAATCGTAAATCTCAGGTACCAAACACCTAAGATTAATGAATACTACGCAGCATTACTTAACCAGTTATGTTTATATCATGAAGTTTCCTTTCATATAATAAGTTTCAAGAATTGCTCTCTACCATCAAATAAGCACTCAGTTTTTTAGAATTATTGTGTCAAACAATTTGAATAACCATAACAACAAATGGTATATTAGAGCGAAAATGTTTTGTGTTTGGAAGGGCAATTTCAATTTGTGTTTACCGCCTAGTATCGATCTAAGAACTTTCGATCACGGTGTCTGATTGGCTACTTCGTCAATATACGTCGTTCCTCTGTTTTTGTACAGGTTCTCTCCCAACGCTCACATGGTTCAGTCTAGTTCTTAATATCATGGGATACAGTGACACACATAAACGTTGATAATTTACACATAGCAAGTACGGTGAAAAATTATTTTATAGTTATTATTGATCTTGTGAAACACTTAGTACACACATTCAGTATTTTTCAGACGCAAAATTCTCTTGAAGATGATCTAGAATCGAATCGAAACGTTGAGAAAAATTTTATAAATTGAAAAATTGCTTCGTTTTGATTATTTAATGGAACTTGTGCTCCGATATCATACACTAATTTCTAATAATATGTAACGCCACGCTCAGTAAGACCTGTGCTCCGATTGGTCCATATATTTCGCTAATAACTCCTGCACGAAGCCACTGGAGAACATTTTTGCAAAGGAAAAGGTTACTGCAAATGACCTCAGGAATCGCCCTTTTCAATGAAGTACAACAATTTTACGACACCCTGTATTGTAATGTCGCAAATAAATAAATTCTGTAGACTGAAAATTTCATGATTTTTCATAAAATACAGAAATATATCTAAAATCGAAATGAAAAATATGTATATAAAATGGAAATAAAACTAATAATCAGGACAGCCCAGCAGCAGGATGGCAATTCATTTTCTAGAGTCAAATAAACACGAAGTGGAATCGATCGATCGAAACACTGCGGTTCGATGCGACAATTAGCCTCGGAGACAGCGTGTATAATTTGGTTAGCGTCGAACAAAAGACAGCGAAATCGTAAAAACACGTCGAGGCCCGAACGAAAATCGCTTGCGATTAATTTCCAGGCAGCCTTTCCAAAGACTGTGACTTATTCTTTCACAGGAAGACTACCGGTCGGAGCCGGAGCGATAATTCATAACGCTCCCCGAGCCGAACATAACAAATAATCGTGAAATTAATGCGGCAGCTGGCAATCGTAGTTATAAATTCGAGCGATTAACTTGCAAAATCGCTGAACGTTCTTTCGCCAAAAAATATTGTTCAGACTCGTACCATAATTCATCGTGTACGGTGAGTCACCATATTCGAGCTGGCCAATGCAGTGGCAAGGATTTAAAATTAAGCGAATCTTGCGCTCGATAATGTTGATCTGCGAGGTTGCCTCGCGCGAGGCATGCCTTTTTTAGAATCCGGCTGCGAATTCGCGAAAATATATTTCATAGAGCATAATCGCGGCGTAATCGAGTGCATTGCGCACCGTGTTGCGTTGACGACGTTCTCCGCCATCTTTCCAGAATACTTTTGACAAGAAAGATTATTTATGTGTGTGTCGAGACAATTTTTATTTTGCAAAATAAATCCGAAACCTACTTACAATGAAGAATGAATGCCACCGTTTCGATCTTACACAATGAATTTAATAAATATTGTTATTTAATTCCTCCGCTTTGTTATGAAAAAAAAACATGTCGCATAAAAGTTTATTTCAACAAAATGAAAGAGCAGAGTGCTACGACGAATGAAATACGGATCGCAAAACGCTGCGTCCAGACGCGCAAAGGATCGCACCTTAAGTGCAAGTTTTCACCATCGTTATCACGCAGAACCTGCATTGAAAAGTGTGATAAATTTAAAAAAAATGGCGAACACGAACGACTGCAGAAAAGTCTGATCTATCTCGTTCCAAGCGGCGTGTGACAGCTGAGAAAGAGCAGACAGGCTCGATCGACGCGATCGCCATTACGCAGTTTTACAGCTAATTAATAGCGCGGCGGTCGCGGACGGTGGAGACCAGGAATTTTTCAAGCAATTATTTGTTTCGCTGGTGGCGAGCACGCAACGAACGCTTAGGGGACCCGGGCCCCTGTTCTACACATTGTGTTCAATCCGCCGGATTTGTTTGCTTTCTCAGATTAAATCTGAAAGCGAGGCAAATTGAGAGACCAGCCGCGGAACGTCCGCAACTTAATTAAGGAACCGGACAGCGGCCCGTAAACGTCGCG
>JAQQRZ010000108.1:0-13009 GCA_028455615.1 Lasioglossum zephyrum
TCATTGAGAAACATTTGTTCGTTTAATTCGACAGGAAATTTTCTACAGAATCATCGAACATTATCGAACAAATTTGCGAACAACAAGGAATGCAACAATATTCTACATTATTTTTCAGAACAATAGAATACTAATTTTAAATAATTGAAAATTTTACGTCGACGTAGAAATTTATATTTTATTTCATTTAATTCATTGAGAAACATTTGTTCGTTTAATTCGACAGGAAATTTTCTACAGAATCGACGAACATTACCGAACAAATTTGCGAACAACAGGGAATGCAACAATATCCTACATTATTTTGCAGAACAATAGAATACCGTATTGTTGCGAATTCGACGTGAAATTAAGTGATCCATCGGACTTCGACGAGTCAATTAGTGGATTATTATGCATAATTAAAATGGAAAATGGCAGTTTGGTGTTTCGCAGAGTTAAGTGACGCCATAAATCACAAGCATTGTTCCGTTCACTGGCCGAATAGCTTTGTGTCCATCCCGCGGCACGAACGAACCAGGTGTGTGCCTTGCTACGTGCACCGATGCAACAGCAACTGCACCAGCCGATGGAATTGACGCGAGCGTACATGTACGTCATCCGCAAATCCTGCTTCGTGATCGTAACGTGCACGGAACGCTGCCAGCCTCGATCCACTGGCTTTCCCGAATATGCTACTAATACCGATTATGCTAACGTCACCGTGCCCAGGCCGCGTGAAAGCTCTTTCACCCGGGAAAGAGCGAACACATCGATACGGAACGATTTCTCTGGTTCTCGATCTAGCTCCAATGTCATTTCGACCTGGATCTGCCATCTTGATCTTCACGGAATCCTTCGAGAAGTCCTTGCACAATATTATTTATTGGTAAAATTGCTAGTTAAAGTATAATGTTCAGATAATAATTATTAGACGATGCTTTGTTCTTCGATAAAAAGATTTTTAGTACCACAAGCCTTGGACAATATTATTTATTGGTAAAATTGCTAGTTGAAGTATGCTCTTCAGATAATAATTATTAGACAATGCTTTGTTCTTCGATAAAAAGATTTTTAGTACCACAAGCATTGCACAATATTATATGGTAAAATTGCTAGTTGAAGTATGCTCTTCAAATAATAATTATTAAACTATGCTTTGTTCTATAATAAAATTAAATTTAATACCACCAGTCTTGAAATCAACAAAAGATACGTGGAAAATAATTAAATCGTGCATTCTACAAGTTCCTGGTATGTTCCAATGTAATATTGGACGGATTGTTCATTAATTTCAGGAAAGTTAAACAATATTTTCTTTATTGTCTTTACGCGGTGCATGCGCGAGTAGCAAAAACGAATGGCTAAATAAAATTCCACAATTTGCAAACAATTATCAAAGCATGCTCTTTAAATAATAATTATTAGGCAATGCTTTGTTCTTTAATAAAATTAAATTTAATACCACCAGTCTTGAAATTAACCAAAGGTAAGTCGAAAATAATTAAACCACGAATTCTACAAGCTCGTGGCATGCTTCAATGTAATATTGGACGGGTTGTTCACCAATTTCAGGAAAGTTAAACAACATTTTCCTAATTGTCTTTACGCGGTGCATGCGCGAGTAGCGAAAACGAATGGTTGAATAAAATTCCACAATTTGCAAACAATTGTCAAATAATTAAAACAATACCGTCCCTTGTGAGAGCCACAGAATTTCACAAATCTAGTAATTACTTTATCAGCGACAACGCCGCGGAAACGCATTCCCGCGGGAGCTGCATTTACGAGATTACGTGTTTTACGAGTTCCAAGAAAGAAATAACACGGTGTTGCAGCCTCTAGAAATTTAGTACCGTGTTTTCGGGGACGCAGATGCTGATGTTTAGAAAAATTGCTCGCCGGAGATACGCGTGTCTCGAAGATGGGCGAATTTATACGGGTACACGGCGGCGCTCAAATAACCTTTCAGATTCGCGAGCGAACGCATTAATCTCGAGAGCTCGATGCAAATTTTCCCGGGAAGAAGGATCTCTTTCGGGAAAGATCGTTCGTCCGTGATTCATCGCTTTTACCTTGTTCGATAGGGCCGCGGTTGATTTTGAGGGGTTCGATGATGGATAACCTTCGAAGGAGATGGCGGCTTGTTCGAAATTGCGAATAGTGCGAATCCACGTGTCGCGCGACGCACGTGCACCGCGGTGCAACGTGCATACATATCGGAATTTTGCGGCTGGTCAGGACGAGATGCAATTCACGTGAAATACGCGACCCTACGGGACACTCGTAAAAGTCATTTTGCATCTTAAAACGGCGGCAACTCCCTGCGAGGTACACTCGATGTCGAAAAGGTTTTATACGAAAGTGTTTCATCGTGTAACTACAGTTTTTCAAAATGAAAAACAATTTTCACAATATTATTCACAATATTGTTTGTATCATTAAATATGTTAGTATCTAATTAATTATTACACATTTAAATATTGTATGAGGTATTATATCAATTTCATATTCATAAAATAAAAGAAATCATGTGCAGTGGAATTATTCTGGGTTGGAAGAAATGTTACCATTATTCACAGTATTAAATATGTTGGTATATAATCAATTATTACATATTTAATTATTGTATGAGGTATTATATCAATTTTATATTCATAAAATAAAAGAAATCATAGTGCAATGGAATTATTCTGGGTCGGAAGAAATGTTACCATTATTCACAATATTAAATATATTGGTGTCTAATCAATTATTACACATTTAAGTATTGTATGAGGTATTATATCAATTTCATATTCATAAAATAAAAGAAATCATGTGCAATGGAATTATTCTGGGTCGGAAGAAATGTTACCATTATTCACAGTATTAAATATGTTGGTATCTAATCAATTATTACATTATTTAATTATTGTATGAGGTATTATATCAATTTTATATCCATAAAATAAAAGAAATCATGTGCAATGAAATTATTCTAGGTCGAAAGAAATGTTTAAATTTCGAGCCCTTATCATTATCCACAATAATAAATATCTTGGTATCTAATCAATTATTACACATAAAAATAAAAGAAATCATGTGCAGTGGAATTATTCTGGGTCGGAAGAAATGTTTAAATTTCGAGTTAAAATAGCTGCGACTGCAAAGGGTTAAAATTGAGGAATGATTTCGATTGCAGTCGTTGCATCGACTACTGCAGAAAACCACCGGTGAGACGGTGTCCCGTGTGAAACTCGATCGACGGGATTATTATTATTCTTGATCGAGGTAAACCCGTGCCGGCGATCGACCGATAAATTAAACGACCCCCGTGCTATATTGTATGGTTCCCCGTGACCTCCAAGCCTGTATCTTCCGCGTGGTTACGAGCGAGAGCTTCACTAACTCGCGTTACTGCCTCGAGAGGAGGCGCACACCAGGAAGAGTTCCAAGAATTCTGGTTACCGCGGCGAACAAAAGGGCGCACGACTCCATTCGTGGTTTTAAGAAGGCTTCTCGGAACAGCGCGTGGGTAGCTTTATTCAAATACTTGCTATTCTTCTCTCTCCTGCTTCTCTCGCGGTCTTACAGTTCCTCCGGTTTCTCCGTCGATCCTGGTCACGACCAGAGAAATCGATGGGACTGGATGTCTGCGGTCGAAATTGTCGAGAGTCCCACTTGTGGAATATGTACTTCACATAATATAGCTGGGTCAACCTGGACCCTTATTTTATTTTTCTTACAGACAATTAACCAGTCGTTTGTGAAGGAAATCTTTCATCTTCGGAAAATCGACGTGTTCGAATGATTTTAATTTTTCTACTTGTTTGTTTTTAATAATTTCTGGTTCATCCGATCTTAGAGTTTATATCCAATCCTGAATTAAACAACTAATCGCAACGAACCATATCATGTTTGTATTAATTTTAACCAGAAAATTGTCACGAATATGTTCGTAAATATTGAACAAAAAAATGATTATCAAGAAAGAAGTTCTATCGCGAGGATGAACATTTTAATCCGAAAAATTTTCCCATAAATCGAGACAATATTATACCAATTTTCTGCTCTTATATTCCCTCCAAAATGGAAGTCGTTTTCCCAGTACCAATCGCAACGAACCATATAATGTTCGTACTCATTTTAACCAGAAAATTGTCACAAATATATTGGTAAATATTGCACGAGAAAATGATTAATAACAAAGAAGTTCTATCCCGAGGATTAACATTTTAATCCAAAAATATTATACCAATTTTCTGCTCTCATATCCCCTCCAAAATGGAAATCATTTTCCCAGTGCCAACATTTGCATTAATGGAAGGTTAATGGCAGTGGGATTGAAGGATTAAGACGAGGTTCGCTTAGGTTATTTTTCCAGACTGGCGAGAAAGATTTTTCGGTGAAAGCCCCATAGTATTTTCGCCTGTGGCTAAGGCTCGATCAGGCGGGAATCGGGAATAGCCGGAATATCCGATATAATGGCTTTGTCTTCTGAAGCGGAAGGTTATTGGGCCATTGTGGTTCCGGCCCCGCAGCTACGGAGGGAGTGTTGCAGCAGGATTCTCTCCTCCTCGGCGATCGGCTTAGCCCGGGACACGCGATGTTATCGGGCCACCGCAGGACATCGAAGAACCGCTCTCGCGTTTCCTCGTTACACCGAGCCGCTCTGGGTAATTGATTAACATCCTCGCGAAGGCTATCGGCCGTTAACTATCCGCTACAATGCCCCAGGACGGCCAATCGAACGTTACGACCCGATCGCAACACTCGAGGGAGTGTGGGAGAGACAGAGAGAGAGAGAGAGAACGGGAGAAGCTGATTTATTCTCGACCTTGCTACCCCTTTTGCCAACCCTCTCCTTAGAATTTGATGTACAGGCTGGGGGAAACTCGCTCACCTCGAATAACTTCGAAATTATTTATTTAATGCTTTAAACCAGATGTGGTTTATATAGCATATTCAATAAATGAATTTATTAATATTTTATATTTATATGATATTCTTATTTTAATTTAATTTTTATATTAATTATAAATATAAATTAGTATTAATAATTGAGTGGAACGAAGAGGGAGATTGGTAAATGGATTTGAAATTATAAAAATTATATTAAAGAAAGTTTTTGAAAATTTAAGCTCACACAAATAGTAAATTAAATATAATAAAATGGTTGTATGTAATTTATCTCAAGGAAAAAATGTTACCAGTCTCGATGCAAGTAACCAAAGTATTCTTCACCCTGTCCAGGGTCCGAAATCTTGAAAATTGGGTTAGGTAAATACAATTTGGCAAAATGGTAGTTTATGGAGGAAATCTCGAAGGAAAACTGCCAGAGGGTTGACAAAAGATTCGAGCAAGATGAGAGACTAATTTCCAGTCGAGTCACGACTGGACTATGCGTCAGTGTTTAAAGTTTCAGCGTGGACCGTGCATTTTGAAGTCTTAAAGAGAGAGAGGAGTGCAACGAACCCCGAATCTTTTCGTCTGGTGAAACGGCGCGGAAAGTACGTAAACCGTGGACGTTTCCGCAGCTGCGGGGAATAATCCGCGATCCGTGCGCATGCATATGCATTCCGGGATGCACGCGTCATCCGATAAGGCATCGTAGCTACTCCGGTTCCGTCGTTTCCGCTTCGCCGAGCGCGTAGAGCCCTCTGTGTTGGAGCCTGGCATCCTTCTCCATGGATTAACCTAACCCTTCCGCCAAGAAAAATGATCGTGAAACTTCATATTTCTCGGGGCCGGTTGCTCCCTTTCTCACCGGCGAGTTCTTTGTTCATTGTAAGGTCATGGTTCCCGGGGAAATGGAGAAACATACGTATCGGATACCATTTTGTTACTGAACTAAGGTTATGCCTCGATTCATGCGACCGAGATGTACACGATATTTGCAACATTAAAAGCTATAATATATAATGAATTCGTACGCTCCTCAAAAATAGATGCATAAAAAAGACTAGGATAACAATGCCTATATTTTTATTTTACACGTTAAGCTAACAAATTATGTTTCATTTATAGCATCACATTTTAAACATAAGAGGATGAATAATTTTATACTTTGTGAAAATATTGAAGGGGTGAATTTTTACCCTGAGGAACGTATGAGGATTAATACACGTAACTTCGTTATTTTTAATTATACAAGTAATATATAAAAAAAGAAATGTTTCTATTTAAGAAATATAAAAAAATTTTGTAAAGGAAATGTAATTCTTTAGACTTGAATTTCGTTGCAAATGAAGTAGCGTCCGAATTACTTGATAGAGGGAGAGATGAAAATGAAGTTGAATGATAAAATAGAAATATTGTAAAAGAGGAATTTTACACGTTAAACCAACATATTATGTTTCATTTATAGGGTCACATTTTAGAGAAACACATCTTACGACGTAAACATAAAAAGATGAATAATTTTACTTATTATTTTGTTTATAATGTTAATTGTTTCTTTCATGGAACTTTTATCACATCCAGGTTATTTGATTTCGCAAAAATTACCACGTATTTCACAAAGAACTGGGATACGAGAAGAGCATAAAGACAGTTTTAAGCAGAAGTTTAGAGCAGAAGGATGGCAACCCCGAGGTGATGCTATAGCTTCGGTAGCTCGAGATAAATAAATAAGTAAGTTCCGTAGGCGATGCGTCTTATCCCAGACTTCGTAGTACGGCGTCGCGTCGGCTCAGCCGAGACTTTGCTGCGGTAAACTGTGAGAGGGTTAAGAGCGTCAGGTGCTGTATTTCGAAACGATATTCTCGGGTCGGGCCCCTTTATTCGTAGAAGACAGCCAATTTTTGGTTCCAGGCTGAATATAGGGGATGCATCTATTCGTCTTTCGCAGGATCTAAATCGAATCAATTGTGTTACGGTGAACAGCAGAAAAGAGAACTCTCAACTTGTTCTTTTATTGTACGTTCTGTATATGTATTCGTACCTACCCCTCTGTTTTTTTTTGTTTTTAATTTTTAATTTTTATTACAAGGATAACTTATGAACTATAACTAAGGAATATGTTGAACATTTTCGAATACAATATTACCATTAAAGAAATAAACTGTGAGATTTAAGAAATGTATGTATAAAAAACAGGGGACAGAGAGAAAGCCCTAAATAAAATTGTTTAACTGAAGTGTACAGTAATTTCAATTTGCAACGAATTCATTGAACGAAACAGGTTCGAGCATAGGGGCTGAACCAACCCTCTGCTGAAAGTATAAAAAAAAATTATAAATTCCTAATTTTTCTTTAACGCAGGTGCTGTATTCTTACCTACACTTTTTTAAACAACCCCAAACTATCTAGTGGACTTAAATTTTTGATAAAAATAGCAATTAGCCCGTAGCTATGCATCTTCATTAAGCCAAACAAGTTTCTCGAGTGTAGGGGATGAATAAACTTCCTGATTTCCTCTTCCAGAGACAATCAAACCAGACTTCCCCGTTCAGAGATCTCAATTTTTCTAGCCTCTAACAACTTCTTTGAATATAGGGGATGAGCGATCCCAAATTACTCGAAGCCGGCTTAGGGGGTATCAGAAGAGGCAGCTGAACGCGAGCAGATGGATTCTCGAGCAGTCTGAAACGGCAGTTAAAACTTTCGTTGGCGCGGGGGTGTGTGTTCGCGTTAACGGGGTGAAATGACTCGGCAAAGGAGGAGAAACCCTGGGTTTCTCGGTTAAAGGTGGCCGGCATGAAAGGTTTCCCATTGGAATCGGTTCGTGGCGGGCGATGAAAGGCGAGCAAGACCGAGCGTATAGTTAAAAGCGCGACAAACAACAGAGGGTTGGAGGCTGAAAGAGAGGAAACGGGCGAGGAAAGAGAAAGCCCCGGTTGTGTTCCGGGGCGAAACGAAATTAATTTCCGAGCGAGTAACCCCTTCTTGGTAACGCGGCCCGCATAAATATGCATATACATTTAGGGGGGTGGTAGAGACGATGCCGTCGACGCCGCGAGAGAGAGAGAGAGAGAGAGAATTATGAGCCAATACCTCAGGGCTAAGTGCACCGAGTGGTTGTGCACCACATACATTAAGTAAATGCGTATGATCTCGTGCGAGGGCGAGAGGAGGCTGCGCCGATCATGCTACCGGTAATGCAATTAGCCGAACCGACGGACGCCACCGCGCTATCTCTCCTGGCTATTTCTGCCCCCGACGTTTGCGTCGACTTCGCAGACCATTTTGCCTTGTAAACACCTCAGCCACGGGCCTCAGAACCGGCTATTTGGGACTCGGAGAAGTTGTACACTCTCGACTGACTGTTCTAACTGACTAGAATTGAGCTGACGGCTTTTGGGAACGCGCTGAGACGCAAAGGGTTGAAGGATTTTGCGGTTGCGAATACGGCGACACTTACATATATATACACACAATACATATATACTATAATATACAATATATATTATAATATACAATATATACTATAATATACAATATATATTATAATATACAATATATACTATAATATACAATATGTACTATAATATACAATATATAATATACAATATATAATATACAATATATAATATACAATATATATATATTATAATACAGGGTTTCTCGTTTAACTTTGCCACCACTAATAACTTTGTAACAGCCTAATAATCAATGAGATATTATCGAAATGATTTTCAATATTTAGCTACTACCTATATACTTGGATGCTAGAAGGTTCCCTCGATACCGCGTAGTGCCAGTACGAGACCACTTTACGGTCTGCGGACAACTTTATGGGACCCATAAACTCTCCGCCCACTCTTGTACAATGTCAAACCGAATTGGTACCCTCATCTGCAATACGTGGAAAACCATCACGAGCTATCGTCTTGTATCGAAAGAAAACTGTATCGATTAAGAACAGACTTTTCCTCCTGAAAACATAATACTGTGTGATCTGCGTGTGTGAGAATTTTACAAAGACTAAAAATGTTAATTTGTATGCTTTTCTGTCTGGATTGTTAATGCTTCACACTATGCACACGGTATTTTTGTTTATATATTATTGCCAAACGTTGTAATAAATCTTTTCTAAGATTTTCTTAATTAAAAGAAAAAATATATAATTTATTTTCCGCTTGACAAAAATGTATATGAATAAGAAGAAACGATATCTAAGAGGGCACAGTCTATCTTGCAAATTGGTGGACGTTTTTCTCACTGGTCATTGTCGTTTAATAGAGTGTGAAAAGCTTCCTTTCCAACAAATAGCAAAGAACTCAAGTCTGCACAATAAATGTAGAATAAATGAAGTTAATTTGAAGCAATGCCAATCGAAGTAGGTAGTCGATTAGGGTCGCGTGCTGCCTCGCAGTTCCTCATCGACTCTCGCTCTCGCTGGCCGCAGAATCTGGTCCGAGGTACGGGTGTCCGTGGTTTCGAATCGTTCGGAAAGTTCGCGGCTCGGCGTCTAGAATAAGGAGCGGCGTTTGCCGTAAACTGGGACGAGCGTGAGAGCGTAATTAGTCGCGGGCATGGTAGGAGGCACACGCGAGATACCGTGAAACGGCAGAAATTCGTTCGGGGAACGGTGCTAATCGCGTTTCCCCGAAGCGAAGGCGACAACGGGGCTCGGCCCCGCTCTGCTCCGCAATGCTCCGCGTTCCTCTCTTCGCTCCTTTAGCTACGCTATCTCCCGGTTCGCTTGTCCGATAACCATTGTGTGCTTGGCGCCTCCGCAGCCTCTTTCTTTATCGAACGAGCCGCTCTGCTACGCTCTGCCATGCTCCGCCACGCTCTGCCACGCTCGCCCCCGCGCGCGCGGACCATTTAATTTCCAGGAAAAAGAATCGATTCGCGCGCCGGCTCCTGGAATCGCACGCCTACGCTTCGGGAGACCGTGACGACGACCGTCTATCGACCGGACGACCCGACGCGGGACGGGTCGACTCGGGTCGAGTTTCTACACTCTCTCACATCGGATCGGTGCTCACCTCCTCTCCACTTCTTCACCCCTCCCTAACCCTCTGTAAATCATCCCTGGAAACACCGCTCGCGGAACGCCACCGGAAAGACGAGCGTAAATAACCGAGAACGAAAGCAATTTTCGCTCTGACTATCGATCGGATGGAACCCCCGCAACCGAATTCCTCCGAATTCACGGGTTTCTGTGAATTGACTTCATTTTTCTGGACGGGTCTCGATTTTAACGTGCTTCACCTTTTTGGATTCACTCTTCTTTGAGTCGTTCACTTCACTCTTCTTTGAGACGTTTCATCAGTTTCGATGCTCTCAGAATCGTGATTTCTGATTTTTATTTAATCTTCTGATGCACTTATCTTCTGGTAGCTTGATTAAAATATTAATTTGTATATTTCCTTTTTAGTTTCTTGTGCAATATTTTATAGTATTCCTCTTCATTTTTAGCTTCCTATTTATTGAGGCATTTGAAACATCCGATTTCAGAACAATTAAAAATATCCGATTGTGAATTCCTGCGAATGGACTTCATTTTTCTAGACGGCTCTCGATTTTAACCTGTTTCACATTTTTACTTCTCGAAATTCTACTCGTCCTCTTCTTTGAGCTACTTGATCAGTTTCGATGCTCTCAGAATCGTGATTTCTGATTTTTATTTAATCATCTGATGCACTTATCCTCTGACACCTTGATTAAAATAACAATTTTTATATTTCCTTTTTAGTTTCTTGTCCAATATTTTTAAATATTCTTATTCATTTTTAGCTTACTTTTTATTAATGCATTTGAAACATCCGATTTTAGAACTGACATTTAATTGGTGTTCAGCACGGGAAATATCCGATTGTGATTCCATAAATAAAATTTAATTGATTTTCTACTTCTGGAATATCCAACTGTAGATTCCAAAATTTAGACAGGCTTCCGCTCGTTCATTCAATTCTCCAACATGTTCGTCTTTAAAGCACTTATTCTACCTCCTTCAATTACTTTTTCCAGAACAGTCTCCCTTTCCTTCACTCCCTTTTTTACACTGATAATTTGCGTCCACAATTGTTCACCCCATAATCCTACAATTACTTCAGTTGAAACTGTATTCGATGGGAGCCTCTCCGTACAATACCTTGTTCTCAGCTGCTTTTATCTTTAGCATAATCGTTCTCCTCCTCCTCCTCCTCTCCTCGTTTTTTAAACTGTCTTCCACCATCTTTTGTACCTTTTTTTCCCCGTTAAACACGGCACCTCCAGTTCTTTTCTTTCTCTCGGGCAAGCTCACCTTTTATAATCGCAGTTTAATTAGAATTCTATTTAACAAATGTTTCTGTTTCTTCTCATCCACTCTTTTCCTTCCTCTGTTTTAGGTGTAAAATATTTAGTCGTTTGCCTTCGCAACTTCGTCCGTTCTACTCTTCATGTTGTTTTCTTCCTCTATCGAGCGTCCAAAACTGCTAAGAGCGTTGGTTCTACGGTCTTAATTTAATTAGAATTTTACTTGTTCCGTGTTTCTGTTTGATAACTCTTCCGCGTGCTTATCTTTAGTATATTTATTCCTCTCTTTTCGTTCGCGTTGCTTATCTCATTCTTTTTTGTATTTTTATCATGTATTTATATTTTGTAATCTTTAATTTATAATATTAATATATTATAAAATAATAATTAAAATTTCGATTATATTGTCACGTCCGGTGGTCCAATCATTAATGAAATTTATAATGAATAAAAGAATCTATGAATTCAATATTTTTGAATAATAATTAATATTCAAATATTCAAATATTAATTATTATTCAAAAATATTGAATTTCTTAGATTCTTTCAAATATTCAAATATTAATTATTATTCAAAAATATTGAATTCATAGATTCTTTCAAATATTCAAATATTAATTATTATTCAAAAATATTGAATTCATAGATTCTTTCATTGATTATCAATTTCGTTAATGGTTGGACCACCGGACGCGACAATATAATCGAAATTTTAATAATTATTTTCTAATATATTAATAATTATTATTTTTAACGTTCATGCTTTTCGCAAGAATCGTAGAAAACATTCGAATCAGACTAATTTTTCCAATTTCCTCGCTCGAGGGAGAACTTGTCGCGAACTCCCCGAGGAGACTCGAACCACGAAAAATCAAAGCAATTACACAACATCTTTCCCAACGGTGTAGTTCCCACAGAAAGAACGCGAGGGATCAGCGGTGGCGATCGATGTGGGAACGAGGCCAGCTAATTGAATTAAACAGCGAGACACAAGTGTCGAAATTACATAACCGAGTGGGAAGTGGTTCGCTCGCGAGCAAATCGGATAATTGAATTCGCTGGAAAGGAGATAAACAGAAATATCAATTTTTACAATAGCTTCTTTACGACAGGAGCAAAAACATCTTCCACAGGCCTTTGGGGTTTCGGCTAGTTAAAAAGGGGATGAAGGTGTTGAACGTGTTCGAACTTTCAGACGCGTTTACTACCGACGGGACTGCGAACGCAGGCGCGGTATAAACGGTGCACTTTACCGGGGGGCGAATATTGCATCGTAAAAAACGGACGCTCTCTCTATCTCCCTCCGAAGATAGATAAATAAATCGGCAGCACGCGCGTCCCTGCTGAAACCGATCCCGATGTTTACGAGGAAGTTGAACAGAGAGAAAGAGAGGCAAGGGAGGGAAAAGAGAGAGAAACATTGTGGAAGAAACAGAGAACGAAAAGAATAGGGCAAAGTGAGATTGCGAAAGAATAGAAAAAGAGTACGAATAATAGAGAGTAAGGACCAGGGAGAAAGAGGGAGGGAGAGATAGTACCTATGAGAGAAAGGGAGACGAGTAGAAAAGGGTAAAATAGTGTAAGGGAGAAAAGAGAGAGAGGGAGGATGATCACCACGGATCGAGCAAAGAGCGATCGTCCCATAAATCGAACGATAAGAAGGTTAGATCGGAAGTTAACCCCTCGACGCATCTTCCTCAGCTTCATTCAAGCCCACGAACCGGAAGTGCAATTTCGGAGACGATTGCACCTGACTGGCGAGCCCTAGTTTGCTTACCCAATAGAACCGAGTCAGATCAGGAGAAGTTAGGGGAATTCACACTCCCTGGCAGTATCGGATTAAACACGTTACACTGTG
>JAQQRZ010000109.1:0-13005 GCA_028455615.1 Lasioglossum zephyrum
AGAGCACAGACGAATCTGATGCGTTGATCAGGGAGCTGCTAGGAATGGTGAAACTTCGTGAAGGAACCTAATGCGCAATTGGGGAGTCACTAGGAGGTTGGAACAGAGCACAGACAAACCTGATGCGTAATCAGGGAGCCGCTAGGTTATTTGGTGAGAGTACAGACGAACCTGAAGCGTAATCTCGTAGTCAGGGAGCTGCTAGGATTGTTAGTAGGCCTCGTAACAAGTATAATCTAAATTATTCATTCTAACTTATTCATACTACGTTTGTACATTATTGCAGTTGCGTCGTGTTTGAAATTTTTTTGGAGAAATTGTTTGAGAAATTGTTCGAATAGCATGCTTAAACTACCGTTCAAAAAAAACTGTCTAACTGTCTGCCATGATCCCAGTCGTTCTGCTAATCTGTAGACTTCGAAATTTGTTGTAACAAAAGAACGAGGTAGAAACGAAGAAGAAAGAAGCTCATCTGAAGTATCCAGGTGTGTAAAGTAGAAATTGTACCGAGCGTGTGAAAGCACATCGAGGAAGAGGAGGTCGTGCTTGAAAAATTTTTCGCCCGGTTTGGCGACCGAGCAATCAGCGAAGGATCGAGGAACAATCGATAGCGGTCGCGTATATCCGATGGTTCGACGCTCGGGGATTTACTAGAGACGTATCATAGTTCATAACGGTATGAAAGGAAGATGCTTGGCGAGGTTAGAGGGGAGAGAGCAAGGGGACGACCGATTGCTCGAACATCGAGTCGAAAGAGAACGAGGGGAAAACGGAACGATAGTGTCAACGACAGATGCATGGCGATATAGATGCCGTTGCGATCGCGTTCCATTCTTCGACAGTTTATTACACGAAGACGCCGCCGCACACCCAGAAAATAAAGTTGCGTCTTTTGCCACGGCGACGGGTACTTTAGATTAGAGAAATTTTTCTGCTCGGTCCTCTCGTTTCTCTTCTCGTGTATGTACGTACCTGTACGAGACGAGTCTTCATGCTCCTCCAGGCACGATAGATCCAGCTCACCGAAGAAGCTAAGTACGACTCGACCGCGTTCGATCGGGATAAATCGAAGCTGTTAATGGTGATTCGAGGATGTAGATTACTATCTTGCGTATGATTACTGCAGTTCACACGTGCGATTACGCTCCGTTATTAAACGGAGACTTGGCTTCAACTAGGACACGTTAAACATTCAAATCTGAAGAGCAGCTTGTCCCTGGTCTAGTTAGGCGATTTATTGGGTCTTAGGGCCAAAAACAGAACCGGATCAAGTTTAATTATAAGTAAGTTTAATGAAGTTTAATTAAACACGAATACTTTTTAATAAGCCATCAAGGAGTCTCTACAAATTCCAGTTACCTTACAGTCGAAAATCGTATCGTGGTAGTTTTTAATTAGGAAAGAAAATAAGATAGGTTAAGGTAAAGATATAATGCGACCGCGTGAAAAATTTTTTTAATTTGTATTAAATGTGTCTTTTTCTTTAGTATAGATTAACTTTGTACAACGCAGTAGCAAAATATTGTTTTTAAAAGTTCCAATAAAAATAGGAATATGAAAAAAAGACACGCCAGACCAGTAAAGCCAGAATGAGGTCGAAACGAACCCCATGTATTCCCAAACTTACCTCTTCCACTTTTCAAACGAAAAACGTGGGGTACCAAATGTATCAATTATCTATTGCATGCACCCCACATTTTTCGTTTTAAATATTACAAGTATTTTCATAGCTATTAAAAATTAACAATCACGAATTTTCAGGACTATCTGTACGAGGTTAGGAATCTGTATGGGACTAGGAAAAATTATTTTATACTTTTTAGTCCGTTAAAAAAGTGGTATTTTTAAAAATTTATTTTTATTTAAATAATTATTTTCTGCTTTTTAGTCTTGTGTTAATAGTTGTACCACTCTTTATTAATACTTTGTATACTCACTAAGCTTACTGTAAATTTCGCTTGATAAACAAAGCGATGATGTATTACAGATCATCGCGCGGCGACGTACTATCGTATACTGAGCTCCGTCGGGACGAAGTGCCGTGGAGTGGGGACGAGTCAGAGTGCGCGCGCATAGTAGAGAGCGTTGTCGAGCGAAGTGGGGATCGCTGAACGCGATGACGTAGTTTTAATTGTTATTTTCTCCGAAACGGATAGACTTAAAAAAAAAATTTTTTTTAATAATGCATTGTCATTCAATTCTGAGCCATGTATCCAATTTCAAGTCTCTAGCTCATCAAGAAGTTAGTTTAAAATCAATTACAAAATTTGCCACCGAACAAACAAACAAACAAGAAAGCAAACTAATAAAAACGTGGTAAAATACTGTGGGGAATATGTTGATAAGGGAATGACAGGAAATTTGACAACGACGGAAGAACTAGACTGCAGACATTTCGAAAAACGAAGAGTCGTGTGTGGCAAGAGGGAAGAAGAGATGCGGAGAATCGGCGTGGAACAAGAAGAGACGGTACGCCAGTGAAAAACACGTGGTTAGATGGCTTATTTGTAAGCTCGTGTAAGGTGCTAATTTGCGAAGTACACGGCGTACATGCGTACACGTGTATCCAACAGGGCTGGTATCGCGGACCGATTGCGAAGGAAGGAGACAGTGGACGGAGGAAGGAAGGTATTAACGGCGGAGAAGAGAAAAGTAACCGCATATTTACGATAGTTAGCCGAAGAAATTTCTGCCTTGCCCACATTGCGTTGGAAATCGCTGCTGTTCCCCTCCGTTTTGCGACGCCAGTGATGCGGGACCCCGGGGCTGAACAATGGAACCAACTAGACACGTTGGAAATTATAATACTTTATTCATCCACCATGCTTCCTTAAATGTGAAACTCTTATTTTCCGCGGAATACCATCATGTTTGGATTTATATCGGTTTAGTAAATATTTTTTAAACCTCACCTGTGTCTCGTCTAAATTCGCTTTTGAGGGTCTAGAATCTACTTCACAACACTATATTATTTATATTAAATATATTTATAATATTAAATGTATTTATAATATTAAATATATTTATAATATTAAATACATTATATTATATTATATTATTATTATTTATTTTATTTTATTACATTATATTATATTAATTTTATTTTATATAATACTTATTTATATAATTTTATTTTATTACATTATATTATATTAATTTTATTTTATATAATTTTATTTTATTACATTATATTATATTATTATTTATATTAAATGTGAAACTCTTATTTTCCGCAGAATACCATCATGTTTGGATTTATATCGATTTAATGAATATTTTTTAAACCTCACCTGTCTAGAGTCTACTTCACAACAATATATTATTTATAAATAATGTCAACATTTTCGTATCTAATTTATCGTATTATTTAACTTGCAAAGAAGAAATTTATGAACTCATTCGTCTATTTATTATATTCATATTTCACCATTGTGTAAATTTGACAGTAGATAAATTAAATTGGGAAAATTGGGGATGAATGTTCAAAGAGATAAATTTCATATAGTCTTTACAATTTTAGTAAGCGCAAATGAAAAAAATTCTATTGTTGAATAAATTCCATATTCAGACTTCCGTGAAAGAGATAATTGCCGAGGTCATTTGGAGTAACATTTTCTTCGTCTTTAAAGTTGAGAAAAAATATTTATTGCGATAAAAAATGCTTGCTGTTACACGAGATAAGAGAGTCGCATTTTTATAGGATCGGTAAAGGGGTTGTTCAACCTACGACCCCAATAGATTTCTTTGATCAGACCGTGATTTATATGGCAGTTTAACGCCGCGTTGACGAGACGAACTAAAAGCGGCGACGGTCGTTCTTCCAGTTTTTGAAGCGCGGAAACGAGTTTTAAAACGAAGAAAATCGCTCCGGAATTTCGTTGGGAAAGCGCCTAGGTCATTTGGTACATTAGCAACCAGCTCACGACCCTACATTTACAACAACGAGCGAGTATCCGTAATTGCCAGCTGGAATTACGGCTAGCTAAACTTCGATGGTTCGCGGTCCCATTGGAAAAGAATGATCGGGAGACGCGTCCCAAATGGCAAACAGCGCGGAAAGGCTAGAAGTTATATTTGCGGAAACAGAGGAACGAATAAATGCCTCGTTTGACGCGATCGCTGCAGCCACGATTTTGCTGAATATTTCTAGCACTCTATTTTCAATGACGGTGGCTTTTAAAGTGTTTTATACTTTGCAATGATTTTCAATATTTTGGAAATATAACAGATTTAACCCTTAAAAATTGCTGTACCATTATTCGAAATATTCTTTACATTATTAAATAATGATTTTTTATTAGACATTATTAGATAATGATTTTTTATTAAACATTATTAAATAATAATACAAACACAATTATTAAATATGTTGGTACGTAATCAATTACTAAACATTCAATTATTGTATGAGGTATTATATCAATTTCGTATTCACACAAAGAAAAAAATTAATACTGAATGAAATTATTCTAGGTCAGAAGAAATGTTTAATTTTCAAATTAAAACATCCCCGAGTGCAAAGGGTTAAATAGTTTTTGTGTACATCAGAAAATAGTCTGGTGAAACATATATTACAGAGATAGTCAGATTGTTTAATATCATCTGTGTTGCTATTGAAAAGAAGACAATTAAGAAATCTTTTTAAAAATAAAATAAAATAAAATTTTGATGTGCCATTATTCAATATATTATTTACATTATTAAATATGATGGTACCTAATCAATTACAGAGATAGTCAGATTGTTTAATATCCTCTGTGTTGCTATTGAAAAGAAGACAATTAAAAAATCTTTTTAAAAGTAAAATAAAATTTTGATGTACCATTATTCAATATATTCTTTAAATAATTAAATATGTTGGTACCTAATCAATTACAGAGATAGTCAGATTGTTTAATATCCTCTGTGTTGCTATTGAAAAGAAGACAATTAAGAAATCTTTTTAAAAATAAAATAAAATTTTGATGTGCCATTATTCAATATATTATTTACATTATTAAATATGCTGGTACCTAATCAATTACTAAACATTCAATTATTGTATGAGGTATTATATCAATTTCGTATTCACACAAAGAAAAAAATTAATACTGAATGAAATTATTCTAGGTCGGAAGAAATGTTTAATTTTCAAATTAAAATAGCCCAAATTAAAATAGTCAGATTGTTTAATATTCTCTGTGTTGCTATTGAAAAGAAGACGATCAAAAAAAAATTTTCCCTTAATGAACAAATTGAAGATAGTAACTCCAAAGTCATCAATTGTTTCAATGTTTCTTCTGTTTTAAATTACACCCTCTCAATTATATCAAGAAAGGAACACATAGAAGGGGAAGGGTAGAATGGGACACAACCCTTAATCTGGCGACACTGCAATTGATTGATACACGTAATAAACGTGATTAAAAACCATTCGCCCTCGTATTAGATCCGTTCGATTCGTTTCTGTGTACGAAGGGATTTGTTGAATTGCTAAATCGATAGCGGACCAGGTGAAACGAAATACCCGGTAGATGAACGTATGCATACCAACCTATCGGTTGGACGGTTAATCGTTTCTGCACGCAAATTGAAACTGTCGACTGGACGGGGTTATTTAGTTCTAAGGAACGGTCCGTGTCGCGGTCTAACAGCGGTTAGATATTAACCCCAGCGTCGTCGTAGTCTCGTTAACCCGCAAATTGATTCCGCCATTATTCACCGGCGAACGATACCTCGCCTATCGTGTTTTGATGAGAGCCGCACCGGACCAAGATGCACTCGCTTAATGAAATTGACGGCATCCTTTCAAAGGATCGGTCCTTGCTAAAGTCTTCGTACGATTTTATGAATAAACTTCATCGTTAGGGTTACAACCCTACTTTATATTTATATTTAAGCCGGTACCTCCTCTACCCGGTTATCCTTTTTCATATTTTTATTAACAAATAGTACATTTTTATATAATAATTATTATGTAATATTATTGTATAATAATTATACATGTTTTTATGTTCTTGGTTAACACTAGACTTATGAAAAGATTGAGTGAAATATGAAACAGCAAAAGATTTAAAAAATTTCAGAGCATTATAATATTGTTTTTAACGTAACAAAGCCGTTAGGGGATAAAATCATTTTTTGTTTTACTTCTACTTTGAGGTTACTGTAAAAAATCTAGAATTTTATTTACCCTATAAGCTCCTTTCGAGTTTATTTATGAAAATGTGAATTTGCATAAAGTCCAGCAGCTTAAGAGTTACATATATGCATGTGGCTCGACATTATTAAAATTGTGTAATAAACAATCACGTGATCACATGAGATTCAATTGTGAATTGTTATAAATATCTACAATTGTTCAATTTTTAGAAAGTATCGAATATCTAAGAAAAATAGCAAATAACCATAACGAAGACAATACCATGGACAGAATAAATGAAACATCCGTGTGTACATGGTGGATAAGCTACTTTGAAACGCGAACTTCCCAGATTTTAATTGGACGGATGGAAGAGGGTATCGTTATTGATTTAACTAACAGAAGTTATTCAAGTAACACGCGAAACTATTAGTTTCGATGTCGGTTTAATTAACGAGGAAAAGAAGCAATAAAAGAGTGAATTTCTGAGGCAGGTATCGGACATCAGTAATCGCCGGCCGATATTAAAAAAGAAAATAGAATAAGTGTCGCGCAGAAGTAAATCCCTCGAACGAGAAGCGCGTATTAACGAGAAACCGGCGCGACGCGAAACCGCTGGAACCGAGGCGTTAAGGGGCCACTAGATTTTTAATTAAATCCGTGCGACGGTTCCCGTCATTTTCCTTACCCAATTTTACGTTAAACATTTACTTTCTCCGAGAGGATTGTAATCGAAATCGTAATAACTCGTTCAGGGGGCCAGTTCCGCGCGACGGTTAATTAACATTCACGTGCAAAGTGTCTCGTAAAATACAGAAACCCCCACTAAAGTAATATTTTTGCGTTCGAATATAATCTGAGAAACGAGTGGCCGCCGTTAAAAAGCGAATGAATCCTGGCAACAGTTTCGAGAAAGCCACGTGAATTTCATTCTTAATTATTTTCGAAAATAACGAGTTGGTTACCCATTCCTGTTTCCATAAATGTCTTCGATCAGCGTACAGCAATTTACGCTGGCTTAATCAAACCACTTTCTGGAAACTCGGTTTATTATTACATAACATTTAAAATAAAAAATCCGAAACTGCCACGTAGTTTTCTCTAAAGGGACATTTTCAGAACATTTATATTTCTTTTTATTACCCTTCTATACAGGGTGAGTCACTTAATGTTTTCTCCAGAAATATCTTTAATTTAAATTATTTTTGTGAGTACTTTTTAAAGTACAATCTGAAAATTTTTAAGTTTTATGTATCAATAAATAAAGAAAGGTGTCGACTATACTGGCAAATATAAATTTCTGCAGTTCGACGACGAGTAAAAGATTATTTTTTTTATGATGCAATGCATTATTATACATCCTAATATTGTTCTCTTTAGATTTAACAGGGAATTATTTTTCTTTGAATTTCAAACAACTGTCATTCAAAACATTTTTTCTACACCGAACAGTTTGCGAAATATTCGATCAAATTGGTTTCCCATCCCCAACTTCGAGGACTGTACTACTCACCCTTTCAACATGGATGACGGCTGGTAAAAAAATATAGGTAAAATATTTTGTGAGAACCATTTTTTAACGAAGTTTCAAAAAAAAATTGACGTATCGCAGTGGCGAAATGGCCCTCGCCAGAGATTCTTCTGGAAAATCGTTTTAAATCGACACGATACGTGACTGTGCAACGAGTTCTTGTAATCTTCCATAAATCCGGATATTTACTAATTTTTAACCATAGCAAAAAATCGTAAAAAATCTAAATTTAACTAGTGGAGATTCCACCATTTCGCAAACTGGTAAGATGTTTTTATGTTTTTTCACACCATGGCCGTGTTCGTACTGATGAAAAAGCTACTTCACCTTTTTGCCACTTCACTTCTTTCCAACTAACCTTGTACGTGAAAGTGCAACTCATACAATTTTTACTTTAACTTCAGTACTTCAGCGTGAGTACCGCAACTATTAATACACCTAACTGTAAAAAAAAAAAGACAACCAAGGTTCTAATTTCTAAAAAAAAAGAGAAACATAAATGTTCTAAAAATGTCACTCTAGAGAAAACTACGTAACAGTTTCGGATTTTTTATTTTAAAATCGTTGAAATTATAAAAACTCGTTCATACGAAATAATTTAATAAATTCCTTAGTTCAAGTCTCCCACCAATCCACACGATCGATACCAGAGTTGGGCAAAAAATTTATGTAAATAAAAATTTCAAATAAACTAGGCTTAAAAACCACTTGAAAAAAGAAACCCACTTTATCCGAAATTTTTACAGATAAAAATCTGGACCAATTCTGAATTTATATGAAATGATTGTGAAGTTTTGAGAAGTTTAATTTTAAAAAATGTTTTTCCTAAAAACTTAAGAACTCGCGTTAATTAGTATAAATTCGATATATGATAGTTAAATGTATATAATATATAATATAATAATATTAAAAAGTGGCTAATAATAATAATATATATAATATATAATAAAAAGTGACTAAATTAAAAGCTGCTAAAAATAATCAAATTAATTAATTAACACACGGAATTTCGTCGTTCGAAACGATCATCGCAGAGATTGCTTGGTCGACCAATAAAAACCAACGGCGTCGTGAAAAATCGGTCATTAACGTTTGCGAAAATATCAGACCGATGTCTAGCCAACAGAAACTTCCGGCGCGTTTACCGTTGATCGCCGGCTATCCACACTGTTCAATTTGCATTTATATTGTATTAATTTAAAAAAACGGCGGTGGCTCGATGGAGGGAAGACGGGGCTAAAGGGAAATCGTAGGGCAAGAATGAGGGTCGCCAGCCAAGAAAGAAAGAAGTAACGAGGAAGCAGTTTACCCGCGTTGCCGGCTTCAATTTCCCGAATTACGCGCGCGCGGTAAAAGCGTCCGCTGTATTTGTGACCCATGAACCAAGTTACGGTCCACTTTTCCCATTCCCTGCCGCTACCTTTTGCTATTTTCTGCGTCCGTCCCTTGTGTATCCGTTTCTGTTCTGTTCCGTACCGCTCCGTTTTCAAGATAACCAAGATTTCAAGAATGATCCACGACGCTAAACTGCAAACGACAGGGAATTTCTTGTGTCGTCGCAACGCTCATCCATGCAGCAGTGCACGATTAAATTTCCAACACCGAGTACCCGATTCTCGAAAAATTCTTTATATTTAACTGTGACAATTTGGAAACTGATCCTACGACAATAAATTTGAACTCAATTTAAAAATAAAAACCTCCTGATTCCCAAACCATTGCTCAGCTTATTTTAAGATTTTCTTTTCACGATCCAGCTGGTGAGAAACTGAAGACACGTTTTTTTCGGAAATGTTTTAATATTGAAACGTCTGTGAAAGTTTTGAAATTTTTTTTCTGTGAGTGAACTGAATTGTTTTTTACAACGACAATATGGAAATTGATGTACGATTTTTTAAGTGTTTCTCATTTTTAGATCATTCTTACGATCGATAACTAATTAATTAATTATTTCTCATTTTTGTTACGTAAAACAAATAGAGCATTAATTTTCAAGGAGTCATTGCGAAGGCTTCGATCTTCAAAAATTTTTAGAAAATTCATTCACTAATAAAATTTTGTAATGTTTTTATAATTCGATTCTCGTGGACAGGACATTTTTTCCTGAGAATCTGATTTGAGCAGTTTTCGAAAATAAACTTTGTTTTTCACAATATAATTGATTTATAAGTAATTTTTAGTTTCGATCTCAATATTAAGATAATTGGAATTAATTTATCGGCGCAAGGTTAAATAAATTAAATAAATTAAATAAAGTAATTCCAATTATAATTGATTTATATATGAAATAACTTTAATGCGACTTTTTTCTTAAATAGTAGAGATTTCTTTTTTCTGACGCCATTGAAAAATAAGACAGAGAGAAAGAGAGATTGTTAGAGTGGAGCAAAGGAGCGCTGCTTGGTTCATAACTTTAATGGTTAAGTTGTTCGCAACTGTCTACGCGATAAGTTCATAATGCGACGGCCCTCTCGTTTAGTATTGATAACTATGCTGGCTCGTCACGCAAACTTTAGAACGACCGCGCGAACCTGTACCCATGGAGAAGTCACGCCATTCGGTCTAATAGGTTTCGTAGTTGCGGACTATCGGCTCCGGTTGAATAACTTCGCGCTTCTAGTCCGCTATCGACACCTTTGTTCGCAACTGACATTGCTTCCTGACGATCCGCAGAGCTTAGATATTTGTCTCTACCCGAAGTTCGATAGTTGTGCTAGTCCGGATTCCAGAGGATTTTTAGTAGAATTCTGTGTTGGTACGCTAATGCATCGTTTTTAAATAAGAATCAATCAAATGCGAATTTAAGGAATTTGTGACAAAACTGAATGGATTAAAAAACTATGGGTATTGGAATTATTAAAGAAAATATACATTTTGTAGTAGCTTTGTCAAGAAACAATAGAACTACTCGATCTAAGAAATGGCAGGGTCCCGGCAGTTTTACTTAGATCGAGGTTTGACTATATATTGATTTTCAATGCACGATTTTTAGTAGAATTCTGTGTTAGTACGCTAATGCAATTGTATATTGTATAATGTACGTTCTTAGATAATAATCAATCAAATGTGAATTTAAGGAATTTGTGACAAAAATTAATGGAATAAAAAACTGTGGGTATTGGAATTATTGAAGAAAAAATACATATTGTAGTAGTTTTGTCAAGAAACAATAAAACTACTCGATCTAAGAAACGGCAGGGTCGCGGCAGTTTTACTTAGATCAAGGTTTGACTATATATTGATTTTCAATGCACGATACATGTCACGATTTCATATATTTCACTAACAATTTTGTTTTGTTTCGTTTCCAGGTAAGTGGATAGTTTGTGCAAGTACACCCCTCACATCGTCAAAAGGTATTATTATTTATAAAACTACTATAATTCTCCATTGTGCTACTAAATCTCAATCAATTACAATCAATAATTTCTGTTCTTCTCTTTCTACTCTAATTCCGGTTGTTAATATTAACTCCATTTTGTTTACAGTCATGTATAAATGTAACAAATAAATTTACAATTATTATAATTATAATTTTACAATTCCAAATTCGGTTAAATTAATATTTGATTAAATCATAAGTAAATATTAATAAAATTTTGTTCTTCTCTTTCTACGTTAGTCTTTTCAGTTAACATTAATGTGAATTTGTTTGAAGTCGAGTGTATATTTAACAAATATGCGTTTATTTAATAAAAATGCTTACGTGAAATACTAATGTCTAATTTTACTGATATTTGTGAGACAAGAAAATTGGTAGTTTTATTTTGTTAACGACAGCACGAGCGATTTAGCAATTGCTTGTTATTCATTGTTGTAATAATGAATGATTCACCATCATAAGTGGCACGTAGAGATACTACGAAAGAGGCAAATGGCAAACGATCCCAGACTGAAGCGCAGACTGTGTATCCAGGCGCCTGTTCAGCGCCTAATTAAACTGGAGTTGACTCATTACCGTCAGTGAGATTAGGTTAGGTGGGAAGGGAAGGGACGGATCACGGACACGACTTACCTCCGTTTCCTACGGATAACACCACTGCCACCATGCACCATTTGTAGTTTACGGTGGATAATCTCAAATGCAGATCTCCTCGTTCTATTCTTTGCTTTAACTTAATAATTTCGATCTTGGAAAGAGAAATTATTTCACACAGTTGATACGAATTTGGCGTGGACGAAATTGAATTTTTCACGGTGACACGAGATTTTATTAAACACTATAATGGAACTTGATTAATCGCAATGAGTCTTATTAAACTACAAACGGATTTGATTAATTTATTTTGTCCGTAAGGGAACGTATGCACGGTCATGAAATAATTATCTGCAATCTAAATTCTCAGAAGCTAATTATATGATTTGCTAGACAGGATTAATTTATTGCATACAATTTTTAAACGGTTTCAATGCTACTACATCATCTGTACCAGACTCTCAAATTAAATAATGTTAATATTGTTATAATCGTTATTACACAACATTGTTAATATTGTATAATTAAAATTGTTATAATATTGTTATAATAAAAAGTAACATTTAAGCGACTTAATTGTATTTTAATCAATAACATATAAGTAACTGTCGAAACGAGTATCACGTAAATCTGGGTCAATTATTATGTACTTTAATAAACAAGATCGTTAATAATTTCTATTTAATTTAATGAAGAGAAATTAATTTTTATAAAACAAGCTCGTTGGTCTTTTACTAGGGGACACAGGTTTTGTAAATTTAGAAAAGCAAATAATATCTGCATCGTGAACATGAAGTATACTGTTTGTTCATGGAAGACGAAATATTTGAAAAAATTATACAAATTTGTTGTATATGTTCACCATTTACAATTTTACATAGAATGTAACAAAGTAATATTTCGTTGGAAATCACGCTTTGTTAACACTTTGTAATAACGTGATAACAGCATGAAAGCTGAATAATCTATGCACTTAAAATTTCAGTTCACTCGATGCTGTTATATTATTATAGAAAAAAAACTGAAACTGCGAACACTGTTAGGTTCGATCCCCTCAAAGTGATTTTCTGATGAGAACAGAATATCCCTGGTACACTTCGTTATGCTCTGTACACAGGAGAAGCTACGTTACGAGTTTTATTAACAGAATTTTCGAAAGGAACGCTTTCGTGGACTATTTTATTTCAGTTTCCAGCACTATAACGTACCATTCGTAGATTGTAACGGACTGTAAAATTACGAACATGAGAAAAGTTACGAACTACGATGCCGGGGTTACAAAATATCCTTATGAAATCATTGTGCGTGTTATAGTGCTTCTCTTTGTTATTTTTATTTCTGTAAATATTTAATCTCTGGGAATGTTTAAATTTCCAG
>JAQQRZ010000110.1:0-12998 GCA_028455615.1 Lasioglossum zephyrum
GTCCAGGGAATCGCCCGTTTCGTCCCACTGTGCGGCGTATACCCGTTTAAACATGTTTAAACAATTATAATGTATTACTATTTCACATCACTGGATTCGGGAAACTCTAAATCTTCTGATGTTAAGAACAATACAATATCTTTTATAATAACATCACAATATTTGTTCAAAGTCGAAAAATGTGTTTTTCTTCAAACTCAAATTTCTCAAAAACTGTGCATCTAGCAGGAAAATTAAGACCAGATTCGGAATCAGCGCGAAAAACTCTATAAGAATCGAATAGTGAGAACCGAAATGTCAAAAAAAGTTTGAATTTGTTGGACAGTGTAATTTATTAGTTAATAATAAAAAAGATCTATGACTCCCCTTATTTTTATTATTATTTTAGGAATTTACTTTTCATTTATTCAAATAATCGAATATTCAGAAGCCCCCTTTACTATAACTACGGGATTTCACGGACTACACGTTATATTAGGTACTGTACTTTTATTAGCAAGACTAATTCGAATAAACCTTCATCATTTTTCCAAAATTCGTCATTTTCATTTTGCAGCTGCAACATGATATTGTTCGTTTATCAACGAACAGCATTTAATTTTTATTTATATAGATATCAAATGTATAATTAAAACTAGCAGTTGTGTTCGTAATCAAATTAAATATAAACGTTGGATTTGAACTATTCTTAAAATTTATAAAGTGATTTCAGTGAAAAATAAACTACTTTCGTTTCAAACCTGGTGTTAGCTACAGTGCGTATTTTAGCTCATGTTACCGTGAGTAGAGTAAATGTTTAAATTTCTAGAAAATTACCTTTGCCATGTTATTACGCGTCAGAGATAATACAGCGCTACCATCCAATCTATATTTTCAATTCCCATAGGTTTCGTTAGAAATAGCAATAATTTCGATCGACGCGAATGGACAAGAGAGAGTCATGCATTTTTTTACCATTTACCGAAAAGTATATGTTATTCTTTCTTTGGCTGTTTCACATTCCTCTACAATTTTAACGAAACAGACGAACTGTTGCATTGCCTACCCTGCTACTGCTACACTAATTAAGCTTTTCTTCTTTTTCTGAAACCTTGTATACAGGGTGTTCCGTTTAAATAAAGCCACCTAAATTTCTGCTCCAATTGTGGGAGTACAAAAAATATTTTTTGTACTATTTGAATGGTTTGAAGGAACCATTATATTGCAAACAATATTTTTTTCGATTTTATCAAGGTCATCGGTGTTTTTTAATGCATGACTACATTTTTTTGTTGCATCGTGTAACAGATCGAAAAATATATTCAGATGTGTATAATAACATGACCTTGAGATAACTTTGATATTCGGTTGCTCGGAGCAACGGGATCATTTCAAGTTCATGTTACTCTACATATCTGAATGTATTTTTCAATCAGCTAAACGATGCAATTTAAATAAAAAACTTTTTAAAAACCATATTTATATTAGAATGCACTAGAAAGGAGAAAATAATATTTTTAGATATTAGTGATATGGCGGCCTGTGCAACGAGCACACCCTCGGATCGCTAACATACATTGTACGCGCGACGATTGTCCTCGGGAAGCCGCAAAGAAACACTCGAGGATCGGTTCCGAGGACGATCGTCGTTTGGTCAAACAGTTAACTGTCAAGGGCGACAATTCGACAGACTAATGCAGGCGATGAAGCATTCGCTCAAGGCAGACGGCTACTCTTACGCAGAATAAAGACCGAAGAAAAGCGAACGAGTCCTCGTTTATTTCACCCGTTGCCCCTCAGTCACTATAAATAAAAGCGTGGAGCGCCAAACTATATTAACGTACTGCCCAAAATAATCTTCGTGGGCACTCCATGCTTTTATTTATAATCACTAATATCTAAAAATACTATTTTCTTCTTTTAGTGCATTCTAATATAAGCATGGTTTTCAAGAATTTTTTATATATTTTTTTATTTTTTACTTTTTTGGCTTTACTGCCAAGCGTATTTAGTAAGGTCCGGGCTCGATTCCCGCTGAGATTTTTTTATCTCCTAAACGTACAGGTATTAAGAAAATTTCTTTTTAATATTGCATTGTGATCCAGTTCTGAGCTATGGTTTAAAGTTTCAAGTCTCTAGCTCATCGGAAAGTGGTTTAAAATTCGATTACAAAATTTGACACAACAGGGCAAGTCAATGTAAGCGTGGTAATGAAACATAAGGTGTCTTAGTCACATATGTAGTGCATCTGCAGTGTTTTTGACAGGTAAGGGCGCCGCCATATTGATTTGTAGTGACGATCACGAGCCGCTTACTGAGCAGAACTGCCGGTTCTTGCCCCCCCCCCCCCCGTAACCGAGCCAACCCAAACCATACCAATAAGTAAACTGAGCTCCGTAGGTGCGAAGTGGGCCGCTGGAGCGGTGTCGGAGTCGGAATATGTAAATATTTCAAATACTCTGGCAATTGATTCATAACGATATTTTCTTTCAAGGTCATCTGAAAGTCATCAAATAGCAGGTCGTTGAATTCGTTTCGACGTCGCCTCCAATATTATGAAGTTAAAAATACCCAGTTCCATTCAAAGATATGACACCGACCTTGATTTTTTGTTGAAAATCGATTTTATTTTATTTAAAAAATTGCAATTCCTTGTCGGTTAAATACTGATTAACTTTGGAACGAAACACTTTTCTGTCTGACCATCCGAAGAGGCTGAAAAATCGTGGGGACTAATTTGTGCCGCATCCTGTATAATGATTCAGTTCTTATCTTTTGTATTAACTGTGTTATTTTTTTTTTTTTAATTATTTTTTTATTTTATTATTATTATAAATTAAAACAAAAATGTATTAATCAAGTAAGATGCACTCTTTTTACATTATTAATAAAAGTAACTTTGAGTTTATTCATGTAAAAATTTATGTAATAAAAATAAATAAATGTGACTATTAAATTAATGCGTTAATTCAAACGGTGATTTATTTCATATATACATTTATTATTATCTTTTATTATTATTGATATGCATCAAACGAAATTGTTAATACTTAACAATAACTACTGGTATGTCAGTAGCACTATTATTTTTCTATACAGGGAAATAAATATGCATGGATATCATGATAAATTGTTGTGTTCCGATAACTACACGCATGTAAACACATTATCACAAGATAAATGAAAATAACGATCTGCATATCAAGAATTATAAATTATTGTTGGAACTATTGTCGGCGAAACTCGGTATCAATGAAAACCTTTGTCGGCAAAAAGATTGTCGATGAAATGACAATCGGGAAAAAGACTGTCGGGGAAGTTAATATTAATATTCTTAATAAAGATTGGATGTAGATGATGTCATGGCGGTGAAACGATTGTCGTTGAAATAATTGTCGGTGGGTTAAGGGTAACCCATATCTATATAAATAAAAATTAAATGCTATTCGTTGGTAAGTGCATCACTTGAGAACTGTTAGACCGATTTGGCTAATTTTAAAAAAGAAATGTTCGTAATAGTCCGAATAAGGTTTTTAGAGAAAGAAAATTGGAAATGTTGCCGGGAAAATCGAAAATTCGGGAAAAAATGAAAGTGTTTTTGTTCTATGAGATTTTTGTATGAACTCAAGCCCATAACTCACGATTCGAACGATCTATATGCATAATTCTTTATTTGTTTTGTTCGTTATGGTTCTGGAAAAGGTTTTAGGAACAAAATTCGTGACAATTACAAAGACAAGTCGGAAAATTCGCATAAATTTCAGAAATCGTAATTTTTGAAACGTTACAAGTAGCAGGTTGACATTAATGGATACAATGATCACTCAGAAATACGTTTTTTTTCTTATTTTTACTTTGTTTACACATTTCCAATAGCTTTCCACAAATTCACAAAACGATCACAAACAAATTTATTGAAATTTAGACAGGACAACGTCTGTCGGGTCAGCTAATATACAATGTGATACAAAAAATTTTAAATGTTAGTTAGATTGAGAATTGGTTATACTAATTGTAAGATCCCTCACGTACTCCTAATTGAAGTAATTGAACAACATCGCTGCACCCATTGCCTCAAATCCTTTCCATTGATCGTATCGTGCCAATGGAAAAGGATATTAACACTAAATAAATTCCATATAACGGTGAAATAACAAGCAGTGTCTGATGGTTCATTTTTGACAATATCGTAAAAATTGCATTTAATTAATTCAGTTTAAAGTAATGCAATGTGAAATAACTGATAAACCCATTTTTTTGTAAATTTTGACTTGGACCAGTTTCATAATTATGGGCATATGTCCTTTTTAATGAGTTAATCTGTTGATCCAATTTTCGCGGTCGGCCTTGAAACGAAAACTTCTTGCGGAATATTTAATTTGAATACTTTCTGCACTATCGTTGAAATTCGACGAGCTCGCGCTAAAATTTGATTCCTACATCTTTTCCGACGATTCGAGCAGTTCTTTTCGAGATATCCGAAGACATTTCTCCGAGACAGCTTATTACGACGCGAAATTTCATTCAGTCGTGCTGCCTTTAATCTCCAATTGCTCGAACGAAAACGCAGAGAAGGGACTGAGTGGACTGAGAATCAAGACCGTACCTGCTACTTTTGCATTGAATCTTGGTGGAAGAACCAGACGAGTGCACTCGATGAAATATTACGAGTGATTTCACGGCACGATTTCTGTCCCCATAGCGAAATACTGTATCGATTCCGTACCGTCGTCGTTCATAAACCCAGTGCTAATTATAATTGCGTCGAATGGGAGAAGTAGGAGAGGGTTTCGCCCGGAGTAATTGTACCGTGAATTTTCTAGGAATTCCTGCAACGTTCGACCGTCCAGGTAAACTGAACACTATGTCGAGTACGTGTTTCCATTCCAAACAGTTGTCCATAACTTTATGAACTTGATGCATATCAAATTTCTCTCTACAAAAGATTAAACCCGTAGGTATTTACGATGCTGTTAATAGCGGTATCATACCTAGAGCACTAAATGGCGTAGTAGTTTAAAACGATCGTTTATTGGTTTAAAAACTTGTGATAAGGGGGTAATTTGCATTAGTCGGCAGCCTGTACAGTGGGTGTAGAAAGTATTTGTACACGGATAAATTTCAAACAAAACTGTGAAAATGTTGTTTATTAACTATTTTTTTCTCGAAATAATGGATATGTACATATTCTGAGAAGTCTACAGATAGTCCAGTCAACGATTACTTGTAGGGGGAAATGGAAGGAACACAATTTTTCACTTTGGGACTTTGTTCGGAAAAGTCCCCACTTCTAGGAGTCGAGCGGGGTGCAGGGGGACACGTAGGAGGTCCCTTTTTCGGTTTTTCGGCTATATCTCGGAAACTATGCATTCTAGCAATAAGACTACTCTATACAAAATTAAAGCTGCCAACATGTGCCACAAGATTGATGCTATTCCGTGTATCGCTATCTCGCATAATTTCTGAGATTATTTTTAAACAAACAAACAAACAAACAAACAAACAAACAGACAAACAAGAAAGCGAGCTAATAAAAACGTGGTAAAATATTGCGAACCCTGGGAAGTGTCGTAAAAGAAATTAAATAGTCGAAAATACTAGCTAACCTAGTGCATTTTCATTTATATATTATTATGTAAATATATCTATAAAATTTTATTATATATATTTATATACACAATGTATATATTATTGGATATACCGGGTGGAGCATTTAAATGGGAACACCTAAATATCTCGGTTATTGTTAGTGGTACAAAAAATCTCTACAGAATAAAGTTGTACTGTTTCAAGGGGCGAATGTGATGATGGTGAAAATTTTTTCCTAAGGTTATTTTTTTACAAGATTACAAGGTCATCGATATTTTTTTTAAATGGAATTTTATATCTTTTTGTTCATATTCTTATAGAGAATAAAATGGCAAATTCAACAACCTATCATATGTATGATTCGGCTCATCTGATCTCAAGATATTTACAGTTTACTTACGTGTTCCGAAATCATATGTCGTGTTCAAAATGATGGCCATTGACATTGATGCAGTACTTAAGTCTCGTATGTGATGTAAGCATCTTGAGATCAAATGAAAGAATGAGAGAATGAATTGAATCGTACATTATGATAGGTATTAACATCATTTGTAAGGTAACAACAACATTTGTTCTCTATAAGAATATGAACAAAAAAATTTATGAGTCCATTCAAAAAAATATCGATGACCTTGAAATCTTGTAAAAAAATGACTGAGAAAAAATGTTTAGCATCATCAAATTCGCCTCTTGAAACAGTACAACTTTATTCTGTGGAGATTTTTTGTACGACTAATAATAACCGAGATATTTAGGTGTTCCCATTTAAATGCCCCACCCGGTATATAGTATTGGAAAAAGTTGTTCAAAATGTTGAGTTTTACAACATATTAAAAAATCTTCGAAATTGAAGAAGAAGTAGCTGTACTATAATTTCATAAAAAGTGTCTATCACAAAATCTTCGGTGTTGAAGTGGAAATTTCTACTTAATCAAAATGGATTTATCGTCGTAATCTTCGTGTATCGAGATACCACATACGTTGACCGTAAGTCAGTCTTTCCTTTTTTACTAGGTGGTGGTCATAAAGTAACTGATCGGCCGGGCACAAACTATGTATTCTTTATGCTCGCTTCGATTTTAGAGCTGACCAATACATATGTTATAAAGTTGATAGTTATAAGGTTAATCGGCTGAACGGTATGACACAGACCACATCTATTACTTCCGTTCAGAACAGGTAATATTTTTTGATATTACTATTAATATATGCCATAAATGCATGCTACTAGGAAATTCATGAGCAGACGTTTTCCCTTGCATTAATCCATGTTTTTACATAATCTTCTGAATTTATTTATAGAAGCTGTGGATGTTCGAGGTGCCTACATTTGTAGTTTATTATAGACCTAAATTGTCGATATTTATCGATACTCACTTCTTCGTTAGTGTATACACAAATTAGATAAACAATATTGTGAAAGATGATCCTAGAAACCAAGATTTTATTGTAATTGCTTCGTTTTCAAAACATTAACCGGATAAACTTCCGAAAAGGACATACCTCCTATTTTTTATACTCTAGATTCTTACGTATTTTGACGTGCTGATTACGAATATGATCATGAGAATTGGCATATATTTAATTGTAATGGCGGAAACCGTTTCCATTTATTTCCGTAAATAATGGTAATTTTGAAAAATACTTCAAATAAAAGTTGTAGGTCTCATCGAAATACACATTTTATATATGTCTTCTTGGTTTTTGTCATACAGACAATAGTTTTTGAGAAAAACGATATTAAATGTTTAAAAATACAAATCAAGTTTTATTGTTAATTTCATATAGTTAATACTAGAAAGGGATACAGCAAAGTTCCTCCCTCGCCGACGTGTTTTCTGTATCATTGGATTTTTAACTTTCTACGCGTAGCGAGATCCATCCTCTGCAGGAAGCTTCATCCCCAAAAGGAATAAATTAACGTTACCTAACGTTACCTAAATCTAAACCTGAACTTAAACATTAAGTCAAACAACTGTTCGTTATAGAAGAAATGAAACAATATGTGTACAACAAATATAATAGGCCGTATTTTCCGTGTAACTCGTAATGTATTGCATCGCGCGCGCGTGTGTCTGTATGTGTGGTCTATTCTACATGTTTTTTCCATATCGTATAAGTGAATAATTACCTATCGTTTTTTCAGAAAGTATTATCTTTAGGACAAAAATCAATACGACATAAAATGTGTATTTTGATGAGGTCTACAACTTTTATTCGAGGTATTTTTCAAAATTCCCACTATTCACGGTAGTAAATTAAAAAAAACTATTTTTATGGTTTCTTCAAGGTTTCCGCTATGAAAATAAAATTTGCGCAAATATTCACTTTCATATCGTCAATCAGCTCGTCAAAATACGTAAATATCCAGAGTATAAAAGAAATTGGAGGTATGTCCTTTTGGGAAGTACATCCTTTACTTAAATAGACCGTTCCTTGACTGCTACCTTTGTACACCAATGTATATTGTATACCAATATGTACACGCCTATTAATATTCAATTAATAGGCGTGTACATATTAATATTCTTCCTAACAATACCATTTATATGACATAACCCAATCCAAAATTTGTGGTGAATTGTGAAAAGAAGGCTAGTAATATATGACAATCCACCTTCAGGTGTTTATGAATGGTGGAAAAGAACAGAATAAGAATGGTACAATATTCAGCCGGAAGTTATCAAAAATTTAATAAATAATATGCCACGCAGGCTAGAGGCAGTACAAAAAAGTAAAGGACTAAAAGTAATGGATTAAATATTAATTTAAATCTTTATTTCGACGAGCACAATTAAAGTGCAAAACTTGTAAATATTGCTAAAAATCCTTATTTTGATAAAATATTTTATATATGATTAATATTAACGAAAATAAACTGTGATATTATGTTTATCATATTCACCATATAATTATTATTGCCTAAGCTTTATCATTCAATTGAAGAATATTTTCTATTATCACGTTTTATGTAAAACTAGCGAAGTATGGTTGCACTTTTCGCCACTAAAGTCGTCGCTGTATGTAGATAATGTCGGAATTAGTAAATTGATATTGAGTCGCATTAACTTTACGACAATTATTTTTGACAAGTTCACAATACCGCCGGTTATCGCCGATCCTACAGCATTCAACATGTTAACTGTTAAACGTCTCTTTGATCGTCGAATAGTGACACTCGCAAGCTAAGTCAAAAAGAATGCGTTCACGGTGACATATTGTGGAAAAGACAAAGACAGAGAACTGTACGCTATTGGTCGACTTTATCTATTAATAACTGCAAAACAAAGCAGCTGCTGCAAAATCGCTATTTTTTATTTTAGTCTTACGAAGATTACCTTGTAGAAAAAATGGTTTAAAAGGACTGCATATGTGTATCTTCTGCCACAGTAAGTGAACAGACTTTTCAACCAATTTTGTTGTAAATTTATTACGCGTTTACTACCATGAAAATATTGCGGTTTTCAACTCGAGAAATATATTAAACATATTTCGAAATGTACACATTACACTTTCGACAGGTTTACCCAAACACTGTATCAAAACAGCTGAGGAACGTCTGCTCAACAGAACAAAATAACTAGATAATTCAAGTAATTTGTACTATATAACGTATACGTTATACAGTATCATAAAATTTATTTAATTCTCTGAAGAGACGATGATTCTTCGAAGGAGATAAATCATCAGAACAAACATGAGAATTTTACTAATTTTATTAAAACTCCTATTTTGTTGAGTTGTTTCATTTTCAAATAATTTTCAAATAACCACTTCGCTGCCACGGACGTGTTGACACGCGACGTAAAAAAGTTTCGTACAAGGTCGGTTACATGTAAACACGCGACTCAATGTCCCCCCATGAGGCGACATATACTTGTAAACACGCAATTTCGAAACCGTTCGTATAAGGTTACAGACGTGTAAAAACGCGACGTAATGCCGTTTGATTTTATACTTCGTCCCTTTTGTTAACATCGCAGTCATCTTCTGTAGAATAATATTCTGTAATAAAATCTTTATATAATTTTGATAATATCTGTCCGGATAACTTAATAATATCAGATATGTAGCTAATGGAAGAAATTTACTAGAAGATATATAACTGTTATACATAAACTTAATTCCATAGTTTTTTTTAAAACCGGTTTTCAAACCCAGTTTTTAAAATACGACAAACCCTACCCCGGATTAATTTTAAACAAGTTATGCGATATTTAAGAGTGTCCAGTTAATATCGTCCCCGACTGCAGATATAAGTTAAATTTTAAAAAAGTATAAAAAAATTAATAAACTAACTGACCTTACCGCTTTCAAGAACAATACCTCATTCATTAACGTCACATAAAACATGGCGACGGTCTGGGTTAGGTCATTCATAAAACAGAAAGAGCCTGTACCGGCGCTGGCTATCTAAAGTTTATTAGTAGGTAGAAAGAAACAGGATATACAGCTATGTAAAAGCAACAAGAGCTGTGTGATATTTGAAGACCTAACTGGCGCCCCAAAACTGCCCTGCTATTTCAGTTAGTTTTGGTGTTTAGAGGAGTAGGAACAAAAGCTTGTACTTCGGTGTTACGCAGAATGAAAGACTCATCCAGTGATCGGATATCAAATCTATCCGAAAGGCTGCGAAACGTGGTGATCTCAATTATAAAACGAAGTGCTCTCAACTTTTGGAAATGTGAACAAAGAAGACAGTTACAAATTGATTAAAGAAAATACAATAAAGTTAAACAGAGGTCGATTGGCAAGAACAAATTATTGAAAGTGATAGCAGACTTGGTATGTTAGCAAGAGATCGAAATCGATAGTCTAAGCCGAAGATAGTCGAAAGAGAAGAATTCGATAGTTTATCAATTCATGATACAGAAAGTAGGTGTTTCCATTTTAAAAAATCAAGGTGACCTTGAAATGTCCTCCATACCTCCACCCAAGCAGAAAATGTTTCTGTCATAATATGCTCCCCTCTACACCGTGCAAATTGTGTTAATAACATTTTTCCATATTATTACAAATAACGAAAATATTCAAAGCAGACATAGTTATTGCCCCATCTTGTATACAAACCTTAAACGGTGTAGAGGGGAGCATATTATGACACAAACATTTTCTGCGAGGGTGGAGGAATAGAGGAGATTTCAAGGTCACCTTGATTTTTTAAAATTGAAAAACCTACTCCGTGTGTCATGTATCTGTCGACTATCCAATTCTGAGTAAAAATGTATTGACCTCCATATGTCCTAAATCTAACAGTTAATGAGATATCGAAATAATTTTCTTTCTTCTTTGGATAATATCTCGGTAACCATTAGGTTTAAGACATATGAAGGTCAACGCTTTTATACTCCGAATAAGATACTCTATCGATCTATGGTATAAAAAATAGGACAATCCATTTAAAAAACATCGGTGATCTTGCAATTTCATTAAAAAAACACGATATAAAAAAAATTTCTTTACCATTATATTTGCCCTCTGCAATAGTGTCAGTTTGTCCTCTGAAGTTTTCTGATGAGACTGTAAATACGAAAGATTTTTAGGTGTTCCCATTTATGTGGGACACTCTGTATATGCAATATGTGTTATACATATATAACATTATCAATGTTATATATTGATATTGTTATATGTAGATAATGTTATATATGATATATACTATTTATGATGATGATGATATATAGGATAACATTAAACACTATAAGAGAAATTTCGAACTACGACATATTGGTGATAGATTTTAATTAGAGATCCATATTTTGTATGATTTATAGTTTATATTGAGACAGCGAAACTATAGTCCTGAATCAATTATTTAACCCTTACCACCCAAATAGTGACTCAAGGTCACCACTAAAAATTGCCGTAATATTATTCAAAATATTGTTTACATTACTAAATATGTCGGTTTCTAATCAATTATTAAATATTTCGGTACTGTATGAAATATATAAATTTCATACTCACGAAATTTAAAAAATCATAGAAAATAAAAATATTATAGGTCGAACAAATATTTAATTTTCTAGTTAAAATAGCTCCGAGTGTAAAGGATTAATATGAAACACCAAAGATACAATTACGGAATAATGGCATGTACAGGGTGGGGCGCCACATTTTGCTATCTAGATTTACGTCATTATTATTACGCATAGCGAACAATGTTTCATGCTCCTTCATATTCTTTACAAAAAAGTATTAATCTATTTGTGCAAAAAAATCATTAGTTTAGGAGATATTTTAATTATAATTTGTTATGAAATCTCGACTCTCTGGTCAATAATATGAATTCAATGTGATAATGTAGTAGGAGAGCAAGAATTGAACCTTTTCTGTAAATAGACATTATAATTAAAATATCTCCTAAACTAATGATTTTTTTACACAAATAGATTAATACTTTTTTGTAAAGAATATGAAGGAGCATCAGCTGATGCAATAAAAAAATATATGATTCCATTTAAAAAAACATTAATGACCTTCATATGTCCTTTACACGTCCACCTAAAAAAAAATGTACCATCAGAATGTGCCCCTCTTAAAACCATTCAACTTCATCTGAAACATTGTTTGCTATGCGTAATAATAATGACGTAAATCTAGATGGCAAAATGTGGCGCCCCACCTTGTATACACCGGAAAGCAAGAAGAAGGAATCGCCGAATGCGGCGCGAAACAACGCACGCGTATCCCAATATCGATATAACGTAGACGGCGCACTGTGGGTCAAACCGATGGAATCTATGTCACAATTAAAGAACTTTCGATAGAAATTAAACACAGTGATGTGATGTTTTTTAAATTAAAGCTGAAACTTTCTGGACTACGGGATAATTATGGAGATTATGGTATGAACGTTTTTTAACCTTGAAATTTTTTACAATAATTCAATTTTTTGCAAAATCCGGAGGTCGTAGACAAATTTTGAGGCCAGATTTGAAATCCGCGTGAAAAAATCTACCGGAAATGTTATATATATAACATGTTAATAAAAAATGTGTTCCGTGCGCGCTATTGAAAGAACCATAATTTTGTTGAAATTGTGCAAGTTTTACGAATTATTTCAGGGTCAAAAACCGTTCGTACCACAATCTCCATAATTACTTCGTACTCTGCAAATTTTCAGCTTTAATTTAAAAACAATTTCGTCGCTCTATCTCATTTCTATCGAAAGTTCTTTGATTTTGACACAGATTTCATCGGTTTGGTCCACTGTGCGCCGGAGCAGCCTTACGTTGCCACGGAGCGTGCAAGAATACGGAAAATTGAATACAGTATTTTCAATAGCTTTTTGCAAATATCTCGGAAACTAAAAGCAACCCCCCTATGTTGAAAAAGGAAAAAGTTGTTTAAAATGTCGAAATCAGTAACATACAGGGTGTTTACCTACAGGTGGGAGAAAATTGAAGGGGTGGTTCTCGACGATAATC
>JAQQRZ010000111.1:0-12993 GCA_028455615.1 Lasioglossum zephyrum
TAAGTTTCCTTTCGTATCCCCACGCCCTCATACCCGCCCTTCCTGCCAATAGCTCCCTCTGCAACTCCTCCCTAATCATATAACCGGGTACACTTCTCTCTACTCCTAATACCCATCTTGCATACCTTTCTTGAATGCTCTCTATTTTTTCCCTCTTTTTCCATCCCCATATTTCTACCCCGTAACCCACTACCGCCCATACTAATCTATCAAATAACCACATCCTTTTCCCCCAGTCTTTTGCAAATTTCCTTTTCCCTATTCCCCATACTTGCCTCATAGCTACCGCCCCTTTCCTCACCCTCTCACCCACGTGTTCCTCCTGTCTCCCGTTCGCCATCATCACATACCCTAAATATTTAAACTTCTTCACCTCCTCTATTTGTTCTCCATTCCACCACCACTTCCTCCTGTCTCTCCTCCCACCTCCCTTTTTACACCTCATCATCTTCGTCTTTCCCACATTCACTTCTAGTTTTTTCTCCTCTACATATCTTTCCATTCTTGCCATTAACCCTCTCATCCCATCTTCGTCTTCCGCCAACACTGCCACATCGTCCGCATACGCTAATGTGTATATCTTTTCTCCTCCCAACTTCACTCCTCCCCACCTCCCCTTCCTCAACTCTTCCTCCATATCCGCTATCAGCAGCGTGAACAATATTGGACTTAGTGGGCAATCCTGCCTTACCCCTTTCACCGTCCAGAAACTGTTCCCTTCTTTCTTTCCCACCCTCACCTTACTCCTCGTTTCCCTCAAAACTTCAACACATCTCTGCACCAGCCCCTCTCTTACCCCCGCTTTCCTCATCGACCCTGCTAACACCTCCCTATCCACTGAGTCAAACGCTGCCTTCATATCTATAAAAAGTACCAGCATCTTCCCTCCCTTCTTCGCTATCTGCCTATTTACTAAATAGTTTAACACGTATATATTATCTATGGTTCCTACTCCCTTCCTGAACCCCGTCTGATTAGGGGGAAGTACCCCTTTTTCCTCTATCTCCTTCCTTAACCTCTCCGCTAGCACCGCCGCATATACTTTATACGCTGTCTGTGTCAACGTCACCCCTCTATATTCCTCCACTTTTTCCCCTTCCCCTTTCTTAACTATAGGCATTACTACCCCCTCCGACCACTCTTCTGGCCAGCCTTCCCCTCTCCACACCCTATTACATATCTCCCACAGTCTCTCTCTTATTACCTCCCCTCCATGCTTCCACACTTCGTTTGGAATCCCATCCCCTCCTGTCGCTTTCCCCTCCTTCAGCCTTTTTATTACAGCCCCTACTTCCTCTCTACTTACATCTTCCTCCTCCTCTTCCCCTCTCGTTCTTCCTTCCACCCCTCTTACCCTCCAGTTAACTCCCCCTAACACACCTCTAAAGTATTCGTCCCATACCTCTATTTCAATCTCTTCATTTACCCTCTTCCTACGCTTTCTTCCCCTATTTACTATCTTCCAAACCTCTTCTTCTGTTCTTACCCCCTCTATCTCTCTTTCCCATCTTTCTTTTTCCCTTCTCTTCTTTTCTTTACACAATGCACCTAGCTGGTTTCTCGCCCTCCTAAATCCTTCCCCACTTCCTCCTTCTCTTCTCCATCTTTTCAATTCTTCTTCAACCTCTTTCTTTTTCCACCTACATTCCTGGTCCCACCAACCTTTTGCATTCTTTCTCTCCTCTTTCTTCTCCATCTTCTCTAATATACCTACTATTTTACTTTTTAACTCTCCCCACTCTTCATCCACCTCCTTTCCCTTACCTTCACTACCCCCAAACTTTTCTACAAACTCCTGCTTTCTTTCTTCCGTCCACCACCCTTTCCTCCTTCCTCCCCCTCTTCCCTTTCCCTTATTCTTCCTCTCTTCCCCTTTTTCTCCTTCTATCCATACTACCACTGGTTGATGGTCCGAGTCAACCTTCCCCTCTACCACCATCCTTTCCACTCTTTCCCTAGTGTCCTCATTACCTATTATATAATCTATCACCGATTCCCCATTTCCTGTATATGTAAATTCTCCCTACTCATCACCTTTCACGTCCCCATTCATTATCCCCCATCCCAATTCCCCCAAAAATTCACATAATCTTCTACCCTCTTTATTTACTTTTTTATCCTTTGATCTTCTACCCTCTTCCTCGCTTTCCCCCTCTTCTCGCGTTCTTCCCCCGTGCGTACCCGTCCTGGCGTTAAAGTCTCCACCCACCATAATCCTCACCCCTCTTTCCTTTTCTTCCATCCACTCTCTCAACCTTCCTATCTTCCTCTCTAAGTCCTTATTCACATATACCCCTATTATATTCCATTTCTCCCTCCCTAACCATATTTTCCGTGCCACAATTCCCACTTCTTTCCCCTCCTTTTCCGCTTTCTCCATTCTAATTCCTTCCCTTACTCCTATAAACATCCCTCCCATCGCTCTCCCTTTCTTTCCTCTTCTCTCGGCATACTGTACCTCCCAGATGTACCCCTTCGTCGCTTTTCGCCTCACTTCCTCCCATTCCTTTTTACCTACCCACGTCTCACTCATTATCACTACATCCCACTCTTTAATTCCCTCCCAAAAATCCCTATCCTTATTCTTCACACCCGCCACATTCCAAAAAGCCACCTTGTATATGTTCCTATCCTCTCCTATCCTACCTTTTACTTTTCTTTCCGCCCATTTCACCGCATTTCCCCCCTGTTCAACCCCCCTCTTTATTCGTTTCCCTGTTCCTCAAACCATTTCTCCTCTATTTCATCCCATCTTTTCATTCTGTTGTTTACCCACATCCTCATGTATCCTATTTGAACCCTCTTTCCTTCCCTTCTCTCCCTTTCACCTTCTCTTTCTATCTTCCACCTTGCCCTTCTCTCTTCCACTGTCATATCGTCTTCTATTCTTTCATTTCTTCCTTTTAATTTTCTCTTCGCCATCATTACTCTCTTCTTTCCCTCCATTCCCTCCATCTTCACCAACATCATACTTTTCCCTTCTTTATCCTCCCCTCCTACCTTTCTTACTTCTTCTACTTTTTCCTTAACATCTATACTCACCAACAACTCTTCTATCACTTTTTCAACTTCCCTCCCTTCCACCTTTACCCCTTTTACTATAAAATTCTTTCTTCTCTCTACCCTTTCCTTTTTGTCCATTCTTATGACTACTTCCCTTACTTTCCTCTCCATCTCTCTCCTCCCATCCTCATTTCCCCCTGCCCCTTCTCTCTCTCTTTCCTTTAGTTCCAACCTCTCTACCTTTCTTTCTAGCCCTTCTATCTTCTCCATTAACTCCGCCCTTTCTCTTCCCCAGTTATCTCTCATTTCATTTAGCTGACTTAGTACTCCTTCTCTCCCTTCTTCCATTTCCTTCCCCAATCTCTTTATATCCTCCCCTATATCCTTCCTCATCCCCTCTCTCATCTCTCTTAACATTCTCTCCAACTCCCATTTCCCAATTTCCAGCTTTTCTGGAGATCTTTCTAATGTTTTACTTTTTTTGAAAATTTCCTCCTCCTTTCCTACTTCTGACGTCCCTTCTGCACCTCTCTCCTTCCTTTTTCCCATCAACAGAATCTCCTCTATATTCCCGTAAGTCCCCTTCCTCTCCCTACTCATTTCCTCCTTTCCTGCCTGTTTCCCCCCCCCCGATTTCTTCCTTCCCTATCCTACCTGTAGTTTTCCCTTCTTCTCTTCGATCAGACATTTTGTATTTTCGCGCTCCCCGCGTATTTTCTTCTACTCCCTCCAGATGTTACCACTGTCGTCTCACACTACTCCTACGCCACCTATTCACCTAAACTACACGTGCTCACTCCTAACCTTACTTTTACGTACACCACCTCTACTCCACTTCCCACTTCACCCACTCACTCCTATCCCTACTCCCACTACTCAATCTGCCGCCCTTTGTTCACTCTACCACCCACTCTCCCTTACTATTTTCTCACTTCCCCCTATATCACACCACTCGCTACTAATTTCCTGCACAACTTTCACACTCGCTAAATACACAGTCGCCGGAAACGGAAGTCGACTATAATAAACTAAATATACTTTAATATAAACTCAAAGATAATATAGTGTCTACTCTAACAACTCATCAAGAAGAAGTGTCGCTACCTCCAGTGATGCTGCAATTGTGGTGCAGTGGTACGAAGACGTGGTACTACACCTCCCCACGATGACTTACTGTTGCCCCTAAAGTGCTTCTCCAACGCGTTCGCGCGCTACACTCGCCAGCGTACCTCTACTATGTCCGTGCGCGCTGCTTGTGCGCTTGCGCCAGCAATGCCAGCATTACTTTACGAAAACGAAACTGACATTCGGCCGTCGAGCGAATGAATCGCAATCTGGAGCTAGCATTCGAGTCCTCGTGCAGCGATATTCATTTTTATTTCTAATTACTTTTTTAACGTTCCAAGAAATTTAAATGTAAAAACCACGTTAAAAATATATACTCATTTATCATAGAAACGTTTTATTACTATAAAAATTGCATGTAATATAAAGAGTTTAGCACGATAAGAGTGAAAAGTGCTCTTGCGCCAATTGTAACGGGCTATGCACTTTTTGATAACTCATAAAAAGAAAGCATTCGACACCAAGTTTGAACCCTTTGACTTAATCAGGAAGGTAGTTAAAGGGTTAAAACTAATTACTGGTTTTTGCCACATTTTCCTTATTTAATGATATATTTAAAAATTCTAAAAAATTCTACAATTTTGTAGATTATTTTTTCTGCTTTAGACGAAATGTTTTTATGTTGTGGTGGACAGCCATTAATTCATCTAAGACACTGTTTATGTTTAGGAAACATTTTTAGGTGAATATATAAAATTTATTTTCATGTAATTAATAATTAGAAAAATATATATTTCATGACAAAAAAAATTTGACCTTTGTGGAGCGTAAACGTCAGCCAAAAACTATCCCAGCGTTTCCGAAATGCTAAGTGCTCAACAACTTTCTGTTTTGTTCGTAAATTGGTACAAAAAAAAAACGAAAAAAAAAAGTAACTAACGATTCTTATGGACTATTACATAATAGATTGCACGCTTACAGTTCGTTTATGTATAGTATTTTACTCAGTCTAATATTTCGGCAAAGTTTTATTGTCATAGGAAGAGAAATGGTAAGTATTTTGGTATTGGTTTTTGCTAGGGTTTGTCGGTTTTGAAAAGAAAATTTTGCAATCCGAAAACCAGTTTTTTCAATAAAAAACACGGTTTTAAATTTATACATAACATTGGGAAACATTATTGCCTTGAACGTTTTTATAGAGGAAAATGTCGCTTCATATTTGATTATTATTACCTCAAGAACCTCCCATTTCCGTAACGATCACGAAATTTGGGACACCCTGTATACATATATATGTGGAAATGAAAACAGCGCATAGAGACTTATCGACGCTTGATCGCAAGGTGTAATGGTGTGTGTATGCGCGCGCACGCGTTGGTGTGTGCGACGAGCGCGGGAAGCGACGAACGAAAAGAAACGACGAGCGCGAAAGTTAATGAACGCGAAAAAGTTGACAAACGCCAAAGGTCCGATCCAACAAGAGACGTAGACATTTATGTGCATTGTGTACTGTCCGATCGGTGCGTGTGGGTGCCCAGTGAGCCAGGCTTTATCATACACTGCAGGAGTGTGTAATTGACTTGTTTTTTCGGTGTCAACGTAAAAAAATGTGTTGAAATTATTTAGATGAAATTCAGAACCAATTTCTGTGTTTATTATTTCGTGGTATGTACAGACTACACTGTTTATGTATCTGATATTATTGTAATTTTTATATACTGTTAGCAATTTCGGTTTTTAAGTATTTACATTTATTTCTTTTTTTTCGTTCAAAATGTCAGATGTTCGGAATTATTTTAAAAAGGTTGAAAAAGATAAGGCGCGTTGTAATTCCTGTAATAAAATGTTAGCTTGCAAAGGATCATCCACAGGCAGCCTCCACAATCATTTAATAACAGTCCACGAAAAAATAACGGACAAAAAATCATCCGATGCTGGCCCGAGTTCACAAAAACAACCCAGCATCTTTAACTTCTTGCAAAGGAGTAGTTTAGAAGAAATTGTATCAAGACTTGCTGACTTGGATGGATTATCCATTAATTGCATTACAACAAGCTCGTTCATATGAAAGTCATTACAACAACGAGGCTATTCCTTACCTCAAAACAACTCTCGAGTAATGAATCTCATTTATTTATTTTATGAAACTATCAAAAATGAAACTATAAATGAATTAGATTGTATGAAGAACAATGGGAAAAAGTTTTCTACAACTCTAGATGAATGGACTAGCAAGAGAAATCGCAGATATATTTGAATATTAACGTACACCATTATGAAAAAGATTTTAATTTAGGATTAGTTCCGATAGCAAGTTCTTGTGATGCTAAGACAACGTTAAAACTGGTTTCCGAGAAACTAAAAATTTTTCATTTGGATCTAGCAACTGATATAGTTGCATCAACAACTGATGGTGCTGTTGTTATGAAAAAGTTTGGCCAAATATCATCAATAATTAACCAACTGTGCTATTCACATGCCATACACTTAGCAGTTACTGACATATTATATAAAAATAAAAATCCTGTTGAAACAGATATAAATGCTACAAGTGAGGATTCTGAAAATAACGAGTCTGAGAATTACTTTGAGGAGTTACACCCTGTTGACATGGATGATTATAGATTACCTATTCCTGTATTATTAGATAATTACAAAAAAAATTTCTCAAATAAGAAAAATTTGAAAATATTTTAGAAAATCCCCTGTCAGAAATAGCATTCTTCAGAATTATGTGAAACAGAAATACGAGAAAGAATTAAATCTGATTCTTGATTGTCAAACAAGATGGAATAGTTTAGAGGCCATGTTAGAAAGATTTTTACACTTAAAAGAATGTGTTGTTTTAACTCTGAATGATCTTAATGCTTCTCACATGTGGAATGAAGATGAAGAAGAATATAGCAAAATTGTAGAGCTTCTTAAAGTTTTAGGACCAATAAGATTAGCAGCCGAAGCCTTAGGCAGACAAGACGCAAATTTATTAACAAGTGAAGGCATATTTGAATTTTTGTTGGGTGAATTAAAAAATTTGAAAACTGAAATTAGTTGCAATTTATTCCAAGCTATAAAGACACGAATTGATGAAAGAAGAGATAAGACATTAGTAACACTTCTTCTCTATTTACAAAATTCTCGGACTGTTTGGACAAAATCTTCTACTAAATTTTTTCCATTGGCTACAAAAACTGACATCATTAAGTTATCCGGGCAGATATTACCAAGATTATATAAAGAATATAAAAATTATTCTACAAAAGATGACTGCGATGATGAAAAAAGTGATGAAGAAGAAAATCAAGACAAAGACATATCTGTGATGAAAAGCTATGGAAGTAGCAATAAAGTAGCAATAAATAAATATTTGAAAGAACCTGAAGAAGTGACTTCCTCCAGTCCTCAAACATTAAAGAAGGAGTTTTTGGTCTTAGAGGCTACAAATGGAAGAACAAAAAATTTAGATTTATTATTTAATGCTTTAAAGACAATTAAGCCCAGTTCAGCAGCAAGTGAACGAGTTTTTTCTATTTCTGGAAATTTTGTGTCCAAAATAAGGACACGACTAAGCAATAAATCCATTGACGTTCTTTGCTTCTTGAAATCATATTTTATTAATCAAAGAAAGAAGTAAAATAATAATTTTCATAAATATAAAACATTTGTTAATTTCTGTGATTCTTTAAGGGTATTATTTTGTCAATTCTTTAATAAATAAAAAAAAATTAAAAACTTCTATTCTAAGTTATAAACATGTCTTGTTTTTTATCTGTACAAATTCAAAACCGGTTTAAAGCGGTTTAAACCGGTTTCATGAAATAGTAAAAAACCGAAAACCGGTTTTTTAAAAAGTCGGTTTTTGTATAAACCCTAGTTTTCGCTAAGTGTTTTAGGGAAGGACAGCGCATATATTGTTAAAAACCCAAAAATTCGGCTTGTGAGCTTATTAACTTTAATAAATAAACTATAATAGGTAAACTGGAATAAGCTTAAATATTGAAGAGTTTATAAATATTCAAGACGTTTTAAAATAATCTAATATAATAGGGTACTGAACGTCGTAAAAGACGATCCGGGTATGTAAAGCTAACACTTAAATGTAATATAAATGGCATTAATATATACTACATTCCACGTCATTAGAATTATGTAGTTATCATAATTTGTAGGAACTATTTATACATTATTTGTACATTATTTGTAGGAATCATATCTACAAAATTGTAGAATGTTTTAGAATTTTTAAATATATCATTAAATAAGGAAAATGTGGCAAAAACCAGTAATTAGTTTTAACCCTTTAACTACCTTCCTGATTAAGTCAAAGGGTTCAAACTTGGTGTCGAATGCTTTCTTTTTATGAGTTATCAAAAAGTGCATAGCCCGTTACAATTGGCGCAAGAGCACTTTTCACTCTTATCGTGCTAAACTCTTTATATTACATGCAATTTTTATAGTAATAAAACGTTTCTATGATAAATGAGTATATATTTTTAACGTGGTTTTTACATTTAAATTTCTTGGAACGTTAAAAAAGTAATTAGAAATAAAAATGAATATCGCTGCACGAGGACTCGAATGCTAGCTCCAGATTGCGATTCATTCGCTCGACGGCCGAATGTCAGTTTCGTTTTCGTAAAGTAATGCTGGCATTGCTGGCGCAAGCGCACAAGCAGCGCGCACGGACATAGTAGAGGTACGCTGGCGAGTGTAGCGCGCGAACGCGTTGGAGAAGCACTTTAGGGGCAACAGTAAGTCATCGTGGGGAGGTGTAGTACCACGTCTTCGTACCACTGCACCACAATTGCAGCATCACTGGAGGTAGCGACACTTCTTCTTGATGAGTTGTTAGAGTAGACACTATATTATCTTTGAGTTTATATTAAAGTATATTTAGTTTATTATAGTCGACTTCCGTTTCCGGCGACTGTGTATTTAGCGAGTGTGAAAGTTGTGCAGGAAATTAGTAGCGAGTGGTGTGATATAGGGGGAAGTGAGAAAATAGTAAGGGAGAGTGGGTGGTAGAGTGAACAAAGGGCGGCAGATTGAGTAGTGGGAGTAGGGATAGGAGTGAGTGGGTGAAGTGGGAAGTGGAGTAGAGGTGGTGTACGTAAAAGTAAGGTTAGGAGTGAGCACGTGTAGTTTAGGTGAATAGGTGGCGTAGGAGTAGTGTGAGACGACAGTGGTAACATCTGGAGGGAGTAGAAGAAAATACGCGGGGAGCGCGAAAATACAAAATGTCTGATCGAAGAGAAGAAGGGAAAACTACAGGTAGGATAGGGAAGGAAGAAATCGGGGGGGGGGAAACAGGCAGGAAAGGAGGAAATGAGTAGGGAGAGGAAGGGGACTTACGGGAATATAGAGGAGATTCTGTTGATGGGAAAAAGGAAGGAGAGAGGTGCAGAAGGGACGTCAGAAGTAGGAAAGGAGGAGGAAATTTTCAAAAAAAGTAAAACATTAGAAAGATCTCCAGAAAAGCTGGAAATTGGGAAATGGGAGTTGGAGAGAATGTTAAGAGAGATGAGAGAGGGGATGAGGAAGGATATAGGGGAGGATATAAAGAGATTGGGGAAGGAAATGGAAGAAGGGAGAGAAGGAGTACTAAGTCAGCTAAATGAAATGAGAGATAACTGGGGAAGAGAAAGGGCGGAGTTAATGGAGAAGATAGAAGGGCTAGAAAGAAAGGTAGAGAGGTTGGAACTAAAGGAAAGAGAGAGAGAAGGGGCAGGGGGAAATGAGGATGGGAGGAGAGAGATGGAGAGGAAAGTAAGGGAAGTAGTCATAAGAATGGACAAAAAGGAAAGGGTAGAGAGAAGAAAGAATTTTATAGTAAAAGGGGTAAAGGTGGAAGGGAGGGAAGTTGAAAAAGTGATAGAAGAGTTGTTGGTGAGTATAGATGTTAAGGAAAAAGTAGAAGAAGTAAGAAAGGTAGGAGGGGAGGATAAAGAAGGGAAAAGTATGATGTTGGTGAAGATGGAGGGAATGGAGGGAAAGAAGAGAGTAATGATGGCGAAGAGAAAATTAAAAGGAAGAAATGAAAGAATAGAAGACGATATGACAGTGGAAGAGAGAAGGGCAAGGTGGAAGATAGAAAGAGAAGGTGAAAGGGAGAGAAGGGAAGGAAAGAGGGTTCAAATAGGATACATGAGGATGTGGGTAAACAACAGAATGAAAAGATGGGATGAAATAGAGGAGAAATGGTTTGAGGAACAGGGAAACGAATAAAGAGGGGGGTTGAACAGGGGGGAAATGCGGTGAAATGGGCGGAAAGAAAAGTAAAAGGTAGGATAGGAGAGGATAGGAACATATACAAGGTGGCTTTTTGGAATGTGGCGGGTGTGAAGAATAAGGATAGGGATTTTTGGGAGGGAATTAAAGAGTGGGATGTAGTGATAATGAGTGAGACGTGGGTAGGTAAAAAGGAATGGGAGGAAGTGAGGCGAAAAGCGACGAAGGGGTACATCTGGGAGGTACAGTATGCCGAGAGAAGAGGAAAGAAAGGGAGAGCGATGGGAGGGATGTTTATAGGAGTAAGGGAAGGAATTAGAATGGAGAAAGCGGAAAAGGAGGGGAAAGAAGTGGGAATTGTGGCACGGAAAATATGGTTAGGGAGGGAGAAATGGAATATAATAGGGGTATATGTGAATAAGGACTTAGAGAGGAAGATAGGAAGGTTGAGAGAGTGGATGGAAGAAAAGGAAAGAGGGGTGAGGATTATGGTGGGTGGAGACTTTAACGCCAGGACGGGTACGCACGGGGGAAGAACGCGAGAAGAGGGGGAAAGCGAGGAAGAGGGTAGAAGATCAAAGGATAAAAAAGTAAATAAAGAGGGTAGAAGATTATGTGAATTTTTGGGGGAATTGGGATGGGGGATAATGAATGGGGACGTGAAAGGTGATGAGTAGGGAGAATTTACATATACAGGAAATGGGGAATCGGTGATAGATTATATAATAGGTAATGAGGACACTAGGGAAAGAGTGGAAAGGATGGTGGTAGAGGGGAAGGTTGACTCGGACCATCAACCAGTGGTAGTATGGATAGAAGGAGAAAAAGGGGAAGAGAGGAAGAATAAGGGAAAGGGAAGAGGGGGAGGAAGGAGGAAAGGGTGGTGGACGGAAGAAAGAAAGCAGGAGTTTGTAGAAAAGTTTGGGGGTAGTGAAGGTAAGGGAAAGGAGGTGGATGAAGAGTGGGGAGAGTTAAAAAGTAAAATAGTAGGTATATTAGAGAAGATGGAGAAGAAAGAGGAGAGAAAGAATGCAAAAGGTTGGTGGGACCAGGAATGTAGGTGGAAAAAGAAAGAGGTTGAAGAAGAATTGAAAAGATGGAGAAGAGAAGGAGGAAGTGGGGAAGGATTTAGGAGGGCGAGAAACCAGCTAGGTGCATTGTGTAAAGAAAAGAAGAGAAGGGAAAAAGAAAGATGGGAAAGAGAGATAGAGGGGGTAAGAACAGAAGAAGAGGTTTGGAAGATAGTAAATAGGGGAAGAAAGCGTAGGAAGAGGGTAAATGAAGAGATTGAAATAGAGGTATGGGACGAATACTTTAGAGGTGTGTTAGGGGGAGTTAACTGGAGGGTAAGAGGGGTGGAAGGAAGAACGAGAGGGGAAGAGGAGGAGGAAGATGTAAGTAGAGAGGAAGTAGGGGCTGTAATAAAAAGGCTGAAGGAGGGGAAAGCGACAGGAGGGGATGGGATTCCAAACGAAGTGTGGAAGCATGGAGGGGAGGTAATAAGAGAGAGACTGTGGGAGATATGTAATAGGGTGTGGAGAGGGGAAGGCTGGCCAGAAGAGTGGTCGGAGGGGGTAGTAATGCCTATAGTTAAGAAAGGGGAAGGGGAAAAAGTGGAGGAATATAGAGGGGTGACGTTGACACAGACAGCGTATAAAGTATATGCGGCGGTGCTAGCGGAGAGGTTAAGGAAGGAGATAGAGGAAAAAGGGGTACTTCCCCCTAATCAGACGGGGTTCAGGAAGGGAGTAGGAACCATAGATAATATATACGTGTTAAACTATTTAGTAAATAGGCAGATAGCGAAGAAGGGAGGGAAGATGCTGGTACTTTTTATAGATATGAAGGCAGCGTTTGACTCAGTGGATAGGGAGGTGTTAGCAGGGTCGATGAGGAAAGCGGGGGTAAGAGAGGGGCTGGTGCAGAGATGTGTTGAAGTTTTGAGGGAAACGAGGAGTAAGGTGAGGGTGGGAAAGAAAGAAGGGAACAGTTTCTGGACGGTGAAAGGGGTAAGGCAGGATTGCCCACTAAGTCCAATATTGTTCACGCTGCTGATAGCGGATATGGAGGAAGAGTTGAGGAAGGGGAGGTGGGGAGGAGTGAAGTTGGGAGGAGAAAAGATATACACATTAGCGTATGCGGACGATGTGGCAGTGTTGGCGGAAGACGAAGATGGGATGAGAGGGTTAATGGCAAGAATGGAAAGATATGTAGAGGAGAAAAAACTAGAAGTGAATGTGGGAAAGACGAAGATGATGAGGTGTAAAAAGGGAGGTGGGAGGAGAGACAGGAGGAAGTGGTGGTGGAATGGAGAACAAATAGAGGAGGTGAAGAAGTTTAAATATTTAGGGTATGTGATGATGGCGAACGGGAGACAGGAGGAACACGTGGGTGAGAGGGTGAGGAAAGGGGCGGTAGCTATGAGGCAAGTATGGGGAATAGGGAAAAGGAAATTTGCAAAAGACTGGGGGAAAAGGATGTGGTTATTTGATAGATTAGTATGGGCGGTAGTGGGTTACGGGGTAGAAATATGGGGATGGAAAAAGAGGGAAAAAATAGAGAGCATTCAAGAAAGGTATGCAAGATGGGTATTAGGAGTAGAGAGAAGTGTACCCGGTTATATGATTAGGGAGGAGTTGCAGAGGGAGCTATTGGCAGGAAGGGCGGGTATGAGGGCGTGGGGATACGAAAGGAAACTTA
>JAQQRZ010000112.1:0-12986 GCA_028455615.1 Lasioglossum zephyrum
ATTTTACAAGCCGTGTAAACGGCACGAATCTGCCGAACTCAGTTGGAATACGCGTCGGATTCTATGACTGTGCGGAAGACGAAACTAGCGGCAAGATCGAAATAAAGAAAGGCCGAAACGACGTAACGGGCACGTTACGCGCTTTCTCCGGGTATGTCACGAGGAAGTTAATATTCTACGCAAAAATCACACGCGACGGTTTTTCCTATTCGAATTTCCCGCCAGCCTAGCGATCCACGGCCTCGCGTACCTCCCGGGACAGCTTCTCCCGATCTTCGGCCACGCCGGCGGACACGTGATAAGCGACGCGAAATTACTTCTGACCCGCAAAAACGTTCCCGAGCCAACACGAGCGAGTCACTTCAGAATAGATTAGCCAAAGCCTGACCGGCACTTACCAAAGGTGGAATCGGCAGCCTTCAACAACGGCAGTTCGCAAAAAGACTTTTTGATATCCGCGATTACAAAATCGGCAAACTAACTAGTTCGAATCGCTTCGGCACAGTGACCCAGTTCGAGCCGGCTAGTTAACGCGGAAGCGAGGCGTCCCCCTACTCCCTCAACTAATTCCGCCAGGGCGACGCTCGAGCCTATCGTATTGGTTCTCGCGGCAGGGATGGATCCTTCGATCTAGTTCCCGGGGCTGCGGCCACTTGTTGGATTTACAAGGTACGATGCAGTTTTTCCGCGACTCGTGTTAGGGTTGTCCTGAGTCCTTCCGGCCGTTATTTTCCGTATCTGGTTCCGGACGAGGCAGCGAGTGGGTCGAGCGGCTGTTCGTCTCTTGTGATACGGTTTCCTCCTCGGTGCCTCCGGGCTCGTTGGTCCGGACTCCGTCAAATCCCAGGTGATCCGGCACGAACGCTAAGTTCTGCGATAGGTCCTTCGAGCGCCTCGTCTCGAGGTTTCGTCGCTAATTGGTGGCGGAATTAGGTACCGGGCTCCTACTGGGGCCCGGCTACGGTCCTGCAACTTCACGTCGCGCTCAGCGGCGCGACGCTCAAAACGCGTTAATAATATTCCGCTGGTACTCGGACTTTCCAGGGAGAGCGGTCGCAACGTTTTCTCGTTTCGGTATTGCCGGAGGTCGACTCGATCCTACGGACTTGGGTCGGAGGGACGATGGCAAAATCTGCCACGTCACAATATATAAGACTTTGGATTCGGTGGAGTTATTTGGGGTGGTATGGTTTTTAGCCGTTGGAGTGTTCGGATTACTATCATTTTAGATGTGATTCTCATGGTTTTGCGCCATGATAACTCGCGCACACGCACACGCGTCGCGCACGTAACCACAGTTTGTTGGTTCGTACAGCTGTGCGTGTTGGTGTTACCAACACAGCCAGACTACGTCTCTAGCTTCGCACTGTTATATGGAACTCGTTAGCGGTACGCGACGATTGTAGTAAACACATCCGTTCGCTACGGTTGCCGGAACGAGACTCGCGCGCGCGCGCGCGAATTTAAACTTGACATTTCCCTTAAATCAAACTTTAAATTTCTTTCAATTTAAACTTGACATTTCCCTGAATTTAAACTTGAAAATTCCTTCAATTTAAACTTGAAAATTTTTCCATTTCAAACTTAATATTTCTCCGAATTTAAAGTTGAAATTTCTTTCAAATAGACCTTGAAATTTTCCTCACTTTAATCTTGACGTTCCCCTGAGTTTATACTTGAAATTTCTTTCAAATTGAACTTGAAATTTTTCTCAATTTAAATTTGACATTTCTATCAAATTTAACTTGGAATGTTCCTCAATTTTCTTACGGATGACGAACAGATGTTCAAGATCATCTCTGGCAGGAACCGTCCTAGATTAAATACACGGATCCACCCTCGTTAAAACTACATATCTATTTAGTTTAAAATCAAAATATACGCACGACCAACTGGACGTTGACAAGATACGAATGTGACTGGGGGGTATTGAGAAGTACCACATGTCATCGCAATAGTATATAAGCCCTTGCATTTCTGTTCTCGGAGGCTAGTACTTTCGTAGTCACGAATCGTGTCACGTCGTGCTGTATCTCGTACAGTCAACTGTCAGTGAGATCGGCCTAAAGTTCCCCTTCATATCAATATTAACCGTATAGATTCCGCGAGTTTTATAAGTCTATTAAGTTGATCTCGAGACCCCCGCATTGCCAGTGCGTCAACACCGTGCATCTTTCAATACTTTATTTCAAATAATTCATTCGCGACAATTACACAATTGTAACACATTCTTCAATTAGAATATATTTGTGTTTATTGATAATTTTGCGTGAACTCACTAAACCCGTAATTACTGTTCCACAATCCTAATCAAGTAATTGAACGTCCCACACGATACAATCTTACCGCTCGGATTGTATCAATTTAGATTATACTTGTTACGAGGCCTACTATCAATCCTAGCAACTCCCTGATCAACGCATTAGGTTCGTTCGCGATTTCCCAATAGTCCAAACAAAGATCTATTCCAACCTAGCGGCTCCCTGATTGCACATCAGGTTCGTCCGCTTCCTAACAGCTACCTGATTACGTGATTACGTTTCAGCTTCGACTGTACTCTCACCCAATAACATAGCGACTCCCTGATTACGCTTCAGGTTCGTTCGTACTCTCACCCAATAACCTAGAGGCTCCCTGATTACGCATCAGGTTCGTCCGCATCCTAGCAACTCCCTGATCACCGCATCAGGTTCGTCTATGCTCTGTTCCAACCTCCTCGTGACTCCCCAATTACGCATTGGGTTCGTTCTCGAAATTTTACCATTCCTAGCAGCTCCCTGATCAACGCATCAGGTTTGTCTAAGAATCTCCAATCCTAGAGGCTCCCTGATTACACATCAGGTTCGTTCTCGTCGTCTAAAATCCTAGCGATTCCCCAATTACGCATTGGGTTCGTCCGCGTACCTTTACTAAAAAATTGATACCATATTCCTAGGGTCATAACCCTTCACCGGCCACTCGTGCTGCTCGCAGCCCTGGCTCGTAAAAATTTAAACTTGTCATTCCCCTCTATTTAAATTCGATATTTCCCTAAATTTAAACTTAATAATTCATCCAATTTAAACTTGAAATTTCCCTCAATTTAAACTTGATATTATTCTCAATTTAAACTTGATATTTCCCTCAATTTAAACTTGATATTACCCTCAAAAATTGATCTTTCCCTCAATTTAAACTTGAAAATTCCACCAATTTAAACTTGAAATTTCCGTCAATTTAAATTTGACATTTCTCTGAATTTAAAGTTGAAATTTCTTTCAAATTGAACTTTTGATTGTCCTCAATTTAAACTTGACATGTTGCTGAGTTTAAACTTGAAATTTCTTTCAAAATGAACTTCAAATTACCCAAAATTTATTCTTGATATTTCCCATGTTGGAAATCGGCTTTAAAGGCTTGATCGTTGCGCCCTCTGACGGGCCTACGTGCGTGTTTGACTTGAGTGTGATGGGTGTCTTGTTGTCGCGTCTCTCGTTGCGTTCACATGTGTCTAACCTATAAATGTGCATATATTAATTCATGTGCGTGAAACTATAATCGTTTTCTTTACCATAAATACGATCTACATCCTCTCATAAAACCTCACATCCCATAATTTAAACTTGACATTTCCCTCACTTTGATTTTGAAATTTCATTCAAATTGAACTTGAAATTTCGCTCAATTGAAACTTGATATTTCTCTGAATTTAAAGTTGAAATATCTTTCGAATTCAACTTGAAATTTCCTTCAATTTAAATTAGATATTTCCCTCAATTAAAATTTGATATTTCCCGCAATTATACTTGAAATTTCATTCAAGTTGAACTTGAAATGTCCCTAAATTACTTTTTAATTTTAAAATTTGACAATTTTTTAAGTTTAGCATTTCCCAGCATTATTAAGGAAGATTAGGCTGTATGAAATGATCTTTTCCATCTCGAATGTGATGGTGACCTTCAAATGTCCGAAGTACCTCCACCTGCAAAAAACTATTTTCGCTACCAGCCCTTTTCGTACAGTGCAATTTTATTTCAGCAAATTTTCCTGTGAAACTCATAGTTTCGAAGATATCTGAGGTAATAATAGTTATTGCCCCACCCTGTAGAATACCAAGCAAAATTGCTGCTCCCAGAAGGTTATCGTCCCGTGGCTTAGCCCATTTTAGCCCTGTTGATTAAGGTGGGCCTGCGTTGGATAGAACCTGTTTATCCTGATAGAACCTTTGTTAGTCTTCACTTTTCAAAGTTTGAAACCAACAATGTTTGTTCTTTCTAATCAAATGGTATTACATTACAGAAGAAAACTAATTAATTGTGATATTAATTGTAGATGGAGGGGCTGGTGCGGGAGATGCAAGACCCTAAGAACGGGGTACCCGTGCGCAGCCAGAAACAATTTCTTACCTCAATCCCCTCAGCTTTCATGGGTGAGTATTATCTAGAACTATCTACATACAGGGTGTCCTAGTTTCTTTCCCGGTTAAACTTTGCCAGCGTATTTTACACGCAAAAGTAAGAAAAAAATGTTTAATGAACGCATGCTCTTATGTGCTTTATTAAGGAGTTATAATTAATAATACAAAATGATAATGAACTGGCTCAGCAGAAATCAATGTCGATATCAACTACTTCAGCAAGTAAATATGAGAATTTATGTGAACATAAGAGTTTATGTAAATACAAATAGAGATATTCGTGATACGTTCGTATGCTGTGTCGACGACATGCCAGTTGATACTCATTTTGTACTATTAGTTATAATAATCTATATAATAAAAACGAATTTGCTGTTTGTTGGTCACGACATCACGTGAGAACGGCTGGACCGATTTGGCTATTTTTTTTTAATGTTCGTTGTAGTCCGCATCAGGTTTTTAGACTAACTAGAGGAGGGTTGTTGCTCGCTCGCTTCGCGAGCTTCGCGGGTGGGGTTGTAGCTCGCTCGCTTTGCGAGCTCGCGAGAGGGTTAGTGGTATGCATGGCTAGTGGGGCTTGCAGCTATTTTAATGTTTTTTATTTTGTGTGTGACTCTCCACGAGCCACACAAAGAACTTCCCGATTCGTTAGTTGCAGTATATTCTTACCATTATTTATTTAGTGTACGCTTTAAGATGATTATACGTTTTCAGGTAAATTCAATACTTTTCTACTTTTCAAAATGTTCGCTATATGGCCTCGCATTAAACCAACATCGTAGGCTCGTTTTTTAGGTAATTACGTTTGTTTCTTCAGTGGAAAATTTCCGTCCTCTCGTGTAAATTGTATTGTTGAGTGAACTTCTTTCGAAAAAAAAACTATAAAAACTAAAAAAAAACTAAAAAACTACTGGACCAAAGTGGACCAAAATCTAATCACCTCTAAGTTACAGCGGAGCACATCGATTGCATCATTCATCATTCTGATCGCATTGTTACTTTTTCAAAAAACGTTAACGAAAAATTTGATAACATACAAACGGACATACGCACACACACACAAACATTTTGCTAAAAATAGTCTAAAATGACTGCAATGACCACGAAACGTGAAGATCTACTAAAAAAATCGATTTTCGATTTTCGGGGTCATTACAGTAACTTCCCTATAAAATCGGGAAGTTAAAAAAATGGCAACAGTTGCCCGGAAATATGATAATTCGGGAAAAAATGAGAGTACCCACACCGCGGCCGCCGCGAGAGGGCTACGACGACGTTGCCTACCTCGGCCACCGCCAGATGGATGGGCACGACATAGCGAGTTTCTCGCAAGTAAAGTGTCGCGCGGGCGGTATTAACATATTTAGTGGACGCGGATATTTACCAATATTGGTTCATATGTATTGGTCTTGTGGTCGTTTGCTAAAACTACAAATAGAAACAAAACATTTCTTTGTTTCTAATGTTTACTTTAACATCGAACTAGCAATCCAAATCAAAATGTAAGTGAAACACCTTGAGATTTATTGTGATTTCAAAGTTAATACAAGTGTCACGTCCGGTGGTCTAACCATTACCGAAAGTAGTAATCAATAATACAATCTATGCATTATTATTTTTTGAATAACATTTATTATAAATCCCTCATAGTGTTGCGCAAGGTAATAGATTTTTAACACTAATATTAATCACAATATTAAAATGTATCATACGTTATACCACATTACGAACGATAGAATTAAGCAGAATTTACTGAAAACAATCCGAATACGACTAGACAAACGTAGATTCCGTAGACCATATTCAGCACGAGATTGCAAACAGAGTCCGGGATAAACAAAACCTCAACACAACTAGAAATTATATGGAACTGAACGTGAAAAGCAGAAATCTGATCAAAACGCAGACGACAACAATAATAAGAAACCTTTGCGAAGAAGAAGATACATCCGTTCCCACCGAGATAAAGCTTAGAACAAAGAATAAAGAAACTATAAAAGGGACAGCTCATCATCAGGAGCCTCAGTTTTTTAGATCAGTCAAGTTCAGTTCAGTCAGTCTAATTCCATAATTTCAAAGTGTAATTCAATATTTCAAAGTTCAGTATCAGTTCTGTTTTTCTTGTTGTTGAGTTCTTGTTTAGTTCTTGTTGAGTTTTGTTGTTTAGTTTCCTGTTATTTGGATTAACGCTGCTATAAAGACAACTATACGGTAAATACTAACATTTAATTATAATAACCCCAATAAAACAATGTATCCGGAATTTTTAGTTAAAATATAAGATTGTTTTCTTTTATTAAATAAATTGTCGACTCATTTTCACTACCACAACTTCGAATTTCACGTTTAAAATATATAATTAGAGTCAATATACTATAATTAAAAGAATCCTCAATTACCCGAACCGAAGCCGGTGAATGCAGGTAGGTTCGAAACTGCGCTTTATCCCGAATTTAAACATTTGATTGAAACTAGATAACCAGAAATCATATCTGGGACGTAACACAAGAAAATAAATCATTTGGTTGACATCAGAGTTGGGCAGTATTTAAATACAAAAGTATCTAAATCCGGATTCAACTAAAAGATGAGCAACTATTATTCGTGATCCAAGGGTTCGGATCCAAAAGTATCTTGTATCTGACTTTTAATTAGATACTTTTGTATCCGAAGCAAAAGGATCCGAATCCACGGATACATTTGTAACTAGAATCTGTATCTAATTCACAGATCCTTTCGGATCCTTTTGCCCAGCTCGAGGCTTGAATGAGCACGTTCCGAGGACCGAAGGTCGGGCCCCTAGAACTGAGCTCAGAACACAATAGTAATGTGTTACGAGCAAGGTTTTGGCAGCAGGCGGAAACCGAGGGGAGTTTAGGTTTTTAAGAGAAAAAAAGGTTGAGTACAGGGTAGGAATGATTCACGAAGGACTAGCCGATGTTTCTTTCACGACCGGGTCGCCTTGTGGGAGCAAAGGAGTGGACTAGCCGATGTCTCTTTCACCACCGGGTCGCCACTATCGGTTAGACAAGGACTAGCCGAAGTTTCTTTCGCCAACGGGTCGCCTTGTGGGAAGATAGGAGTGGAATAGCCGAAGTTTCTTTCACCAACGGGTCGCCACTGTTAAGGATAGGGTTGTGGTTCCGCTAACTCGTAACTTATTAATTGAATAGGATACACCTCGAGCGGTAAAGGTGTACCGTCGTAAGATACTAGCTACTGGAAGTTGAACTGGGAAGAATAATGAATTACTTCGAATTATGTTGAATCACACGATATAAAAATATAAATATATTCTTGAATACGATTAGTACAGATTGTTGAATGTTTATGTATGTCGCGAAAAACTAAGTCTCTCAGTGTTTACGTACCGAGTTGTGCGGGGGCAATCTAAACCACGATCTATGGTTCAAGAACGTACCGTTTGACTCGATAGGGAACTTCTGCCCTGTCTTGCTCCGAATTCTTAATACCGAGACTCGACGCATACAGCGTGGATCTCTACTAGTTAATGCCCAATGTGGAGGAAAATCCGTGTCCTTATATACCGAAAAGTCCCATCCAGAATCAGAGCGAGGAAGGGTGGGAGTTACAGAAAAAAATGCATTCCTAAGGAAAGAGATTTCCGCAGCTGGACCACTTGCTGGTCCTTATCTCCACATATTCCCGGAAAGCTTTTAATTTTTTGTAAGGGCCATCTGTTTCGATACATATTTCCAGAGGGGTCGTCCGTCTCGATTGCGTATCTCCGGAGGAGGTTTATCTGTTTCGATGCATATCTCCAGAGGAGGCCAAAGATTACCAACGGTCGCCTCCGCATACGTAACAAATGCAATAAACACGGCCGGGTAATCCTACGGGCAGCTAGGTATATCGGCATGACATCGCTAAAATGCAATTGCTAAACTTCGTTATTAAACATAATTCTTTTACGGAGTCATGTTAGTAGGGTCCACGGCGTTCTTACGATTAGAACAAAACTAAACTCGATAGAATAGATATAAACGCGTTCATTCAAGCCTCGTGCTAGGCAAAGGATATTAAAAGGATCTTTCGCTGCTACGGATTCTTTTGCGATTAAGTTCACGATTACAACTAGTAGTCGCAGCCCGAATTCTATCGAGTTCAGTCTTGTTCTAATCGTAAGAACGACATGGACGCTACTAACATGACTCCGTGAAAGAATTATGTTTAACAACGAAGTTTAGCAATTGCAGTTTAGCGATCTTATGCCGATATACCTGGCTGGCCGTAGGATCACCCGGCCGTGTTTATTGTATTACTATTGTGTTGTGAGCTTAGTTCTCGGGGCCAGAACTTCGGTCCTCGGAACGTGTTCATTCAAGCTTCGAACTGAGCAAAAGGATCTTAAAGGATCCGAAAGGATCTGTGAATTAGATACAGATACTAGTTACAAATGTATCCGTAGCTTCGGATCCTTCTGCTTCGGATACAAAAGTATCTAATTAAACGTCGGATACAAGATACATTTGTATCTAAGTCTTCGAGTAACTAATTAAAAATTTTGTATTTTTTAGTTGTGATCCGTGTTGGAATCTCCTTTAGGTTAGCTTTGTTTAAATATTCTTATTTGTATAAAATATATATGTATATTTTAATAATTGATACAAGATATAACAACAACTGATTAAACTAGTAAGTCTTTGTTCTTTGGCAACACTTATACTTTTTACTTTCCTTAATCATTACTTTTACTGAATGCTTTATGTACTACGGTTCAAACAGCTCTGCTGCGCAGTTACACGCATCGCTGCACGGCCCCTCTACACGCTCACACGCATGCGCACTCGAACACACGCTGAGGAAGGTGTCTGATTCAACAATCCGAAATTTGTATCTAAATACATTTTTTGCCCAACTCTGGTTGACATGAAATTCTGTCCATGCGAATGTCCAGTCGTTCAAAAGTTGTGATGTCATTGGTGCGGGCATTGTGCGCCGCCCGCAAGGGCAACCCGCCCGGAGGGCCTGGCTACATGAGGGCGTGCCGAAGGCACGCCACGAGCAGCTAGTTACTTAATAAAATATTTAAGAGCATATGTTCATATAACATTTGTTCTTACATTTCCGTGTAGAACATGTTGGCAAAGTTTGGTCGGAAAAGAAACTTCGACACTCTGTATATCGCGGAATGAACATACACGAACACGACTAGCATGGCCAGGATATTATATGAGGCTTCCTTCGTGTTACAGGTTACGATCTCATCGAGTGGCTGATGGAGCGGCTTTCTATCGAAGAATCAGGTATCACATATCGAATACACGTCAAACACATATTACTCAATGATATCTTGGCACATTAACAACAGATCTGAATTTTGGCTCTACAATTTTGCAATCTTGTTGTTTGTTATGTCAATTTGTTTTTTTTTGCATTGTTTTATTTCGACTCGAAAATTGTAAAGAAACTATTGTACTTTTTAAACTCCCCCTTTCCAATTGTTTTTCCATTTCTTCGCTTACACTTTTACCCCTTTGCACACAACTCGGAGTCGTCAATAAAAATGACTTGGCTATAATTCGAAACAATCTCAGTGTTACTAAATTAGTTTACAAATTTAATAAACTGTGTAAAGTATAGTGTGAGTTATTGCATTCAAATTCAGATTTACATTTTATAAAAAGGTCCGAGTTGGATGAAGGCTTTTGAGTGGAAAAAATCTGGGTTCTCAGAGTCGAAACAGCTAGAAAAATAATTTGTTTTAAAAATATGTTAAAAATTAACTTTCTTTTGCAACATTTTCCGATAAAACATTACAATTTTTATGGACATTTGTATACACAGTCTACATGCCTAAAAAACTTTATTCCTATTAATATCCTGTTTTTCAATTTATAACAATTAAAATTTTTTAGCGGTCAGGATCAAGAAATTTAGTGACATTTTGTCATTCTGGTTACGCTACGAAAAAAGCTACGAAACTTTGTTCTAAGAATAAGCATGATTGTATCTCCATGACTTGTACAAATACTTTTATAGTTGACCGTGTATACAACTTGTATCTGTAATATTATAAATTCTAGAGTTACATGTAGTTGGATATGGTTTAGCAGCTTTACCGACATGTATCGAAGTTCTCAGTAAAAATATGATATATATTATGTTGACAGTAGAGGCGGTTCACATTGCCAATCAACTCTGCCAGTATGGCTACTTCTTCCCGGTAAATGACTCCAAGACACTCGCCGTAAAAGATGATAGTTCTCTATATAGATTTCAGGTACGGTACTTTTTTCTTATATTTAAAACTTATATTATTATTTTACAGTTATTTCCTGCATAATTATGTTTTGGAGCATTAATTATTTTACGAAACTCAAAATTTACCTCAATATTGGCATTATATTGTTTCTGCTTTCTAAATAATCCTTTAATTATTTTATTCACTATGGCGCATATACCGTTTTATGTAGGACTTATATAATTTTAACTTAATTTAACTTAATTTACATTATTTTAACTTATCCATTTATATCAACAATTTCAATTTTACGGATTTTTTCAAAAATCAAGACTCCGAACAAAAATTCTGAAATAATTCATAGTCGTGTGTACCAGTAGATAGAATGCTGCAGAGTTTTCTCGAAATTTTTCGTCGACCAGAACAAAAGAAATAAAGCATAGTGTAACACAGATAGTGATCTTTGAGACACTGTCACAATTTTTCATGCTTCCGGATCTTTTTAGGTTAGTTTTAATTACTAGATCAAATTATAGATGACAGCTATAATGCAAAGATTATGTGAATAGGATAAGTTGTGGTTAGGTTAGGATTGGGTTAGCTAGAGTGGAATATGGCCTTAGCGCCGGACTGATCCAGTGTGATGCGTCAACCGGAAGCAGGAAGAATTACGGACAGTAGGCCCCTGCATCCGATGAGTTTTACACTGACCGAGGTCAGTTTCTCATCTCTCTAAAAAAAGGTTAGGATTGGGTTAGGCCCCCGAGGTGGCCCGGCACCCCAGAGAGACCTTATTCCGGTCTCTTGTGGTGGGGGGTCGGCCACTCCCCGGAGACGAGTTCCAGGGAGGGGAACGTGGAGGTGAGGTGGGGAGGTTCGGGGCGTACAGAGACGCTTCCGACGACCCTCTCTTGCCTGTGTCGGTGCCTTCTTGCTCTCGCCGGGCGGCTGGGGATCTACGGCTCCCCTACTCCGAGCAGGGCGCGAAGCATCCGGGATCTGTGGGTGGACCGAGCTGGGGCTCGGGAAGCCCAACTCGAAGGTTCCAGGGATGGGGACACCAGGCGGGTCCCTCCGCCCGAGGTCAGGTTAGAGTAGGCATGGTGGAAGCTAACCACTCCTCCCGGGTTTGATATTAGCTAAGGAGGTAACTAGCTGAGATCTCGCGAGATCCTGGTGCCTCATTATTAGCTTAGGTGGGTGTGGGGTTTTAGTGAGTTGGTTTCGGGAGGGGATCGCCGCGCTTTGTTAGCTCGACGACCCCTACCCGAGGAAGGTCTCACATAACCTCGGTTCCCCCCAGGGTGCCGAGGCATGCGTACTGCATTTCCCCACAAAAAAAGGATTGGGTTAGGTTAGTTTTAATTACTAGATCAAATTCTAGATGACAGCTACATTGCAAAGATTATGTGGATAGAATAAGTTGTGGTTGGGTCGTGGAGGGAGCGAAGAGGGCTGGCGGCCGACCACGTATCCAAAGCCTTTTATATATATGTTGTATATTGTATACTTGTATGATTTATTTTGTGTTTGGTTAGAAACTCCGTTAAGCGATCGCCTGTGCTGATATACGAAAATCCAAGAAAAAAATTCCATGCAGTATTAGCAATAGTTTTCTGCGAATATTTCGAAAACTAAAACCGACGCGCGGTAACATGTATAGAGAAAACTTGTTCAGAATGATGAGCTTGACAACATATTTCAAAATCATCAAAATCTGTGAAGAGGCCTAACTCCTAATAATTACCAAAAAAAATTTATTTGTGAAGGTTGAAATTGATTTGCAAAAGGGTGCATTCGAAGTGGAAAACCTGTATTAAATTACAATTCGATTAAAATTATTCAATTAAAAACGGATTTCGAAAAATGATGATTTATGTGCACACACACGAAAAATAAATGACTATATTAAATTTTTCTATAACCGTATAACATGAATTACCCAATCGTTAATCCATTCACGTTTGTTTAACATTATATAGACACCATATTATTGGCCATGGCAACATAGAACCCCTGATAACGTGGAGTATGCTATTTATCTAGCTAAGAGAACTCTGAGAAATAAGCAACGCCACGCCCTTGAGGATTATGAGATCGTATGTAATTCCTTTTGACTTTATTCGCATGTATATTTTTTTTCTTATGTAATCCTCTGTTTCTTATTAAGTTATTTTATTGTTCATAGGAAGCTTTAAACAGTTTGCGTAGAAACTTACAAAGCAAATGGGAAGCGATACAACTTCAAGCTGAGGAGCAGGTAAAATAATTAATCGTTCCCGTCGTATTAAATTCGATACTCATGAGTAAGGACAGGGCCCGCTCTAGCGGTTTATATATACAGGGTGTCCCAAAATTCGTGTAGTTCCCGGAAATGGGAGGTTC
>JAQQRZ010000113.1:0-12953 GCA_028455615.1 Lasioglossum zephyrum
ACATTAACAGTAGCAGGAAAAGAAAAGATCAGGATGGTATTATAAGGTTAGGAAGTCAAACAGACTCGGAATCTGAATGGACAGATGCCAAGTCAAATAAAAATAAAAAATTGAGAACTGACAATAGCTCTATAGCCAATGAAACAGATACTGATGTAAGCACTAATTTGAACAAAGACTTGGATATCGATGTAGACATAAAGGAGATAAGAGCCCCGCTTGTCACCGAAGTTAGAAACCTTATTCGTCAAATCGGACCAATGCTTAGGAAATCGTCGGAGGCAATGGAGGATATTCGAACGGCACTTAGCCAATTCAAAGATTCAGACATTAAAATGATTAATCTGAAGGCAAGTCAAAATGATAGACGCCTCAAGGTAGCAGTTGGCTTATACAGAAATCTCTAAAGAAGCTCAAAAAGAAGCTCAGATTAACTTAGAAAGTATTCAAACAATCAAAAAATCAAGGGGAGGGGACTTAGTTCTTGAATTAGAGAAGAACTCGAACTCCACGGAAATAGAAAGTACAATTAGAAGATCCCTCGGGCAAGATTTTCAGGTTAGGAAACTAGCTCCTAAAGTAGGTTTGGAAATTAAAGACCTTGATCCTACCTTGGAAAAAGACGACATCAAATCGGAACTCAGCAAAGCCCTCAAGATGACGGAAAAAGACTGTTCTGAGATAGAAATTAGAAACATGCGGTTTGGTTTCGAGGGGTCTACCATAGCTATCGTCTCTATACCAGCCGAATACGAAGAAAAAATAGGAAACGAGAATACAATCAGAATAGGATATTCAAAATGTAGAGTGACTAGGGCCCTCAACATAATCAGGTGCTACAAATGCCACGCGCTAGGCCACATGTCCTACGAATGCAAAGCTAACCTGAATGGGGAAGAACTTTGCAGACGTTGCGGAAATAAAGGACACCAAATAAATACATGTAACGCTGAACGCTGTTGTATACTTTGTTTAAACCAGGGAATACCTGCGGCAAAAGCGCAACATATAGCGGGGGCCTCTAATCGCCCTCAATTTAAAGCATATATAAACGATTTGTACAATAAAAATAACAAAATTCACTCTTAAAATTTTACAAATTAATTTAAATCATTGCAGAAATGCAAGTCACTTACTGGAACAAACGGTTTCAGAATTAGGAATAGACATAATACTAATCTCTGAACCACTTTACAACACAAAGAAATGGCTCCAAGGAAATAACACAGCAATTTGTGGGTGACAGAGTATAATAATATAAAGAGATTTGAAGATGGTGACGAGAATGGCGAGGGATATACGGCTGTCCAGATTGGGGAGTTCTCTATTTACAGTATTTACATTTCACCTAGCCTCGACGTAAATTCGTACCTTAATACCCTTGAGAATATAATGAGTTCGATCAAATTAAGAAAAAACAAAGGGTACTCGATTATCATAGGAGGAGACTTTAATGCACATGCTACTCCATGGGGATCAAATACAACGACGGATAAAGGTAAAAAAGTTCTAGAACTTTTGTGGGAAAACGAACTATATCCTATCTAGCCCTTTGGGAGACCCACTTATGTACACGGGAAAAGAAAATCTAATATTGACTTTATAGCATCTTCATATAGAAATAACACAGAAATCGATTCAAGAGTCCTTAATATAGAATCAGGATCAGACCACAAATACATTCTCTCCACCTTAACAATACAAGAAGGTATTAAAATAAGTCAAGGATTCAAACCAAAATGGCTCACTACAACAGAATTAATGGAAGCGGCCAAAAATCTATTCGGCAGAGAGATAATTAATAGAAATTGGAAAAATATAAACATCTTAAACGGTCCAGATATTAATGAGCTTCTCACATTAATCCCTAGAGTTCTCGATAAAACTCTTAAAATCAACCAAAACAAGCCACGGAAAAACCAAAGGAATACAATTTGGTGGAAAAAAGAATTTACAATAATGAGAGAAAAAATTAGGAAAATCAAAAGAAGAATTCAAAGAATTAAAACTAGAATCAAAAAAAATAATGCCAATCCCGAAGAAGCGGAAGTTTTAGAATCCATGTATAAAGACCTCAACAGAACTTTCAAAAAAGAAATAACTAAATCCAAACTAGAGAAATGGGAGGAATTCTGCGGAGAAATTAACAACGATATCTGGGGAAAACCCTACAAAACTATCATGAATACAGTTAGAAAATCTACGCCTCCTGCAACCCTCTCAGGAGAGTTTCTACATAAGGTATTAAAAGAATTATTCCCAAGAGCGAACGACAATCACGGAAATTCATCTCACGACCCTATTATTGAAGCCCAACACGATCTAAATTTTGCTCTAATTGACTTGACAGAAATAATCAAAGCGGCAGACAAAATAATCCCAAGAAAAGCAGCCGGACTAGATGGAATATCGCCCGAAATCGTTAAACAATTAGCTATCTCGAAACCTTCCATTTTCGCTGCTTTAATTAACGGTATTTTTAAATCTGGAAAAATTCCTCTAGAATGGAAAACTGCAAGAACAGTTTTATTGAGAAAGCCAGGAAAGGATCCTTCGCTCACATCAGCATATAGACCAATCTGTATACTTAATACGGTAGCCAAACTTTTAGAATACATTATTAAAGATAGAATTTTGGAATTTCTTGGCAATGAACCCTTCCACACAAATCAATTCGGTTTCTCTAAAGGGAAATCGACCTGTCATGCCATGTATAAAATCAAACAAAAAATAGATACAGCTTCTAGGAAACAATGGTTTTGCGCACTAACAGCACTAGATATTAAAAATGCCTTCAACTCCCTGAAATTCGAAAAAATCATAGAAGAACTACAAAACAGAAATATACCTACCTACCTAACTAGAATAATAATAGATTACTTTAAAGATAGACTGATAAAATGCGAAACAATAGGACAAATTATAAGCATGAATATGGAAATGGGGTTCCACAAGGCTCGGTGTTAGGTCCTTTATTATGGAATTTAGTTTACGACGGTCTTTTAAGAATAGCCTGGAAAAAAGGTACCTCGGTGTGGGCCTTTGCAGATGACGTTCTTGTATTAACAGAAAGCAGTAAATTACATACCCTTAAAGAAAGAATGGAAACATCATCTAATCAAATAAAAGATTGGTTAGAAAAAGTAGGACTTGACCTTGCCACCCAAAAAACCGAGATTCTCATGGCAAATAATAAAAGGGTTCCCGAAAATTTGGCATTTAATATAGGCGGAATTAATATTAAACCTTGCAAAGAAATGAAATACCTAGGGGTTAAATTCGATAAAAGAAAACAGTTCAGAAAACACATTCACGAATCCACGGATAAGGGAATCAAAGTTATGGCGGCCTTATCAAAACTAATGGCTAATCAGGGAGGACTCAACAACGGAGCAAGGAAATTGTATTACTATATCCTTGAATCAATAGTCCTATACGGTGCCCCAATATGGGGATATGCTTCTACCCTTGAATTCAATAGTCAAATTCTGAGGAATACCCAAAGACTTGGTCTGGCACGAATAGCTTCGGCATATAGAACAGTCCCTAACGAAACACTAGCGGTCCTAACAGGAATGGCCCCTTGGAATATTAAAATAAGGGAAAAAACTTGCTTGTTTAAATGGGAACTAATCTTCGCAGAAAAATTACAGGAAGGTGATCATCGACCAACTAGAAGGGAAGCCAATATTATTGAAGCTGGTAGGTATAGGGACCACTCGCCAGAACGACTGGAAATGTGGGAAAACATGGGTATCACAGCAATAGAGCCGGATGCCTTCGGTAACGTACCAGAACTTAACGACTTTTTGCTGAACAGAGACGATAACGAAAATGAAGAGGTAAGATGGAGAGCCCTTAAAAATGGCTTAAAAAAGAGGTTAAACTCAGGACAATGAAAGAATGGCAAAAGCAATGGGACAAAGGTAAAAATGGAAGATGGACACACCTCCTCATTCCAGACATCCAAAAATGGACCGAAAGAAGTCACGGTAATATCAACTTTTATATAACCCAGGCCCTCACCGGCCATGGGGTATTCAATAAATTCAGGAAAAAAATAGGGAAAACAAAAGATGAAAATTGCTGGTATGACTGTAACACCGTAGACTCCCCCGAACATACCCTTATATACTGTAAAGAATGGAAGGAGGAAAGGGAAGAATTTGCAAAAAAAATAAATATTAATATTGCACAATTGAATACACAAACATTAATGCAGAAAATTCTGGAAAATAAAGCCTATTGGAATTATTTTTCCGGATTTTGTACCCTCATTCTTAAAGCTAAAGAAGAAGAAGAAAGAAAAAGAATTCTAGAAGGAAGACAGTAATGAACAGGGAATTTAAATAACCCTTTCCCATTATATATTGTACCTGAACTACACAATAACAAGTAGAATAGACCTCACATAAATACTAATTTTAAATTTATTCATTCTATCTAGAGACTCGGAATCTCGGACCAACAAGGAGACAACACGGAAACCACCACGAGGAAAACTTGCTGCTACATCAAGGACAGGAATTCGAGACTGCGTTATGCTTTACTAAGCGGATCCGGGCCCAATTCCACAGTACCCTGGCCAGAACAGCAAGTTAAACTCCAACGGAATCCGAAAAACTCCGCTCCACACTAAAAATCCGAGAACTCAAGTGATGCGGGAACCAGAAAATCAACGGACATAAACAAGATAAGATTAGAAATTACAAAAGTAATATAAACGACTCTATACTTTTAGTATACATAAATTGTTTTATAAATCTCCCTCTCGCGATTAGACTAAGATTATTTTTAAGGGACACACCTATGGATAGGTCAGAAACAGATTATACACATATGATTTTAACAGAATCTTTATTAAGAAAATTAATCAGTCTTTGTTTTTATCATTGTTATAAATAACGTACATAGGAACTGAAATATAATACTCTCGAATAATTTTAAATAGGAAATTTCTTCCTTCACCGAGTAATCTTATAGTACTACGGAACTTAAACTAAATATAGTATACCTTAATATCTAGATAAAAAATTATAACAAATTTAAGAAATGAACAAAATACTCTAAAATAATAGCTCATTATCCTGTAAAAAACCATCCTTTAGCGCCACACACTTCCGCCAACGTATTGGCAACTCCTCTATTCCTTCGGAAAATTTGGAGGAATCTAAACGATTCAGAAATTGTAAAAACAAATTCTGTGCACCCTCGCAAGTTTCGGATTCGGCGGGATGCGCCTGTCGATAAAGATTAAAAATTTTAAATAAACAATAATCGGTCGGAGCAAGGTCCGGCGAATGCGGAGGGTGAGGAAGCACATTTAAGCTATACTCCTCATACTTCTTCCGCGCCTGCAAGCATATGTGTGGTGCCGATCCGTCCATCAGTAAATAAGGAGGCTTACTCCCAGGATATAAATTGGAGTAAGCATGCATTGCTGCCTCAAAAATCGCAACATGCTTGGGACCCGTCATGGTCTCTCCAGGCTCCAGAAAGGAACATAAGATAATTCCAGAGCGACACCACCAAATGCTTACCAACAAACGTGATGGTGATTCATCAGAGGAGGAAACATCTACCACCTCCTCACCCTTTTTTGACCAATAAGTTGGGCGAGCTGCACTGCTGTACTTAATCCAGCGCTCATCGCAAGTAACCAAACGAGTTAAAAAATCAGCCCGCAGGCTGAATCTGCACATTGCAGTAGACACCCGCAACCTGTACCGCCTACTCTCCTCACTCGGCAAATGTATATAACCGGTGGGACGACGCCGCTTATAGCCCAACCTTCTAAGATGGCGCTTGACCGTGGACGAAGACACCTTAAGAGTAGAGGATAATTTATCTAGAGAAATTTTAGGAGACGCACGAACCAACGAAACAAGATCTTCATCGATCTCGGACTTTGGTCTTCCAGAACGACCTAGGGAACGGACGTGACGACATCCCTCACGAAAGGATTTATATAAACTGTATAATCCGCTCCTGGAGATTACGCACTTGCCATAGGTGCTGTGGAGATGACGCAGCGCCGACAACTGAGACTGTCCGGAAGAATATAGATAATGCACTATCGATCTTAAGTGCTCTCTATTGAAATCGTCTGGCTTCTTCTGCAAATCAAATATTAAAAATTAATAAGGAAAAATCATAAGAAGATAAAAATAAAAAAGGAATAATATAAATAAGAAAGTACCTTAATTTTCTTTCGTACTGGTTCACTTCCATCGGAAGACAAGGATAATAGTACGGTATCGGCATCTGAATCCAGAGAATCCGAATCTGCGTTACTGTCAGATGAGAAATCAATAGCGTCGCCCTCGACACTCTCGGCACCATCGGAATTCTCGGCACTCTCGGCACTCTCGTCGCTCTCACTCCCGTCGTTCCTATCGTCTTCATGTCTCGCAAAAACTTCTTCACTCCTCTCTCCCCTTTCTATAATGTCTTTAGAACACCCCTCACCGGGATCCTCTTCGACCACTGGTTCCTCCCCTCTAGCCTCTATATCCTCCTCTCCCCTACTCCCACCTCTTTCCTCTGCATCCTTCCCATCAACGGCGGCGGCAGCGCTTGGGACAGGTCCCAAGATAGGACCCCCCCAAGGAGAAGTCAATTCAGAGGCCAGACGAGCGGCAGTTGCACGAGAATATATAGGAAGAGCACCATCATCCAACATACGAACGCTTACGGTATCAAAATTATCACAGGATAACTCGGAATTCATGATTCGATCTATTGCACGCTGTAGCTTGGAAGGAACCTAAAGGAAAAATCAATAAATTAATCTAATAAAAATAAACAAGTAAAATAAAATATAGTTACATCAGTGACAGAAAGAATCAGGGGCTTTGACGGCGCCTTGGTAACAGTTGCGGAAACAGGTACCTAAAAAAGTCAAGAATAAAAAGAGTTTTTATAAAAACATCACATAAAAAAGGTTTCACAATATAAGAAGCCTCTTGCCCTACCGAAGGTCTGGACACGATGGTATCCTTCAAGGGTGTTGAAACCGAAACAGGAATCGGAACCGAGACGTCATCCGAAACAGAAACCGAAACAGAAACCTAAAGATAAAAATATAATAATAACATAATGACCCATTATTAGTTTCACAGTGTTAAATAATTCTACAAAGTAGAATCAACAAAATAATACTAACATCCACAGTGGTATTTGGTACAACCGGAACGGTTAAGTCCAAAACGGAAAGATCCATCGCGGACGGCTTATCAACTGGTCTTCTGCCCTGTAAGAATTCAAATCAGAACTTCAAGAAAGGAATTCGGAGAGACATTAAATTAACAAACAAAGGAAAGGTACAGACCCCAAAGAAAAAGAAGGTAGGATAGAACCTCAAATCTAAAGCGGAAGTCTGATCTATTCCAACATCATTTTCATCCTAAAAATGTAAGGTGTAAAACATCGAGACACCACACCAAAAGGTAAAAAGGATCGCAAGGATATCCACCTACCCGGAAAGAGGACCGAGAAGTCAGATCCAATGCGGACAAGGACAAACCTGTCATCTCACCAAGAGTATTATTATGGGACTACAAATACAAACATAATAATATTACAACATAAAAATCCATCACTCAGGCACAAAGAAAGAAAAATTGAGAAGATGTACCGTAGCCACGGGTGGAAAAGAATCCAAGGCCGCGAGAGTGGAGTCTCCAAGGACAGGCAGGGAACTCACACCATCCATACTCTCCTCTTTAATTATCGGATCCACATCCCGATAAGTAGTACACTTTTCAATTAATAAATCCACCCCCTCATTATTATTGTTGTTAGAATCAAGGATTGACTCCAACATAACCTCAATTTCCCCTGGTCCACTTTCCGCAGCACCCTTGGTGTCCATTTTTCTCAACAGCGAAAACTAAAAGTAAATGGAATTCTTAATAGAGAACAAATCGAGAAATACGTTACAAATCGAGTTCCTTACACTATAATATTGCACAGTGAAACAATTGCACACTCTTTGTAAATCGAGTAAACTATCCTCGTTGTTACGCACAAGAACGTTCACAGGTAACTAATGCGCGCTTTACAAATAGTTCGCGGATTTTGGCCCGGGGAAGATTGGAATGCGAAATATGTAAACACATAAATAATAAGGTGACCGAACAAATTGCGCTTCAATAAGGAACGAATCTGCTCACCTTTATAATATAATATAGGCTCAAATATTCTATGTAAGAACGAAAACGGAATTTTAGAAAACAGGATTAACTAATATTATAGAGAGGAATTGGTTAACATCACCAATCACCGCGGAGTAATTATGTACTCAGGGAACACGGTAAACTCCCTTATGAAAGAATACTCGCAAGAATACTCGCGTATAATTACTCATGCAAATAAGAAAAGTAAAATTGTTAAATATTTATAGTGATGTTAACAAATTTAACAATCTCTACAAACCTTGAATCACGTAGCTAAGGACTGCAAAAGAAACAAGACTAATATCGCAATGCTCGTTTCGTAGATAGTTCCCACCTTTCCGGAAATTTTGACTGTAATTGTTCGTATAAGTAACCTATCCTGAAACAAAGGATACAATAAACTTCAAAGAATAGAATTAGAACATATTATCTTACTAACAATTATAGTAAATAAACTAATGTGAAATTAGAAAGTGTGGAAACTCGAAATGTAAACGAGTAGAAAATAGATTAGATTTAAATCAAGGTAACACGTACAAAGTGGGAAAACTGTAAATGGGCTACTCTGATAGTTTAACAATGATGTATAATTACTACAGGGCTCTCTCCTTCCACTTCTATTATTAAGAATAAACAAAAATAGAAAAAGGTATGAAAACAATATTCATATGTAATCCAGAAATATGAATTAGAATAAACTAACTTAAAATTATAACATAGTAATCTACAATTGCCAATGTTTACACAAAGGAAGGAAAGAATCCGAAAAACTGTCGGAGTGGGCTATAATACCCGAATAATACCCGAATAAAATGTAATTACAATACGATATGAAACATTTCAAATTTAAGTAGCGGTTAGCGGTTTGCACGATCGGAACGATCCGAATAACAAACTCACAAACAACCAACGGAATAACCGAGGTGTAAAGGAGAGTGAAAACACAGTAAAATTCAGAGCGTTTTGAACTTCGTTAGTATTCGGTAGTGGCTCCGTGAGTTGAAGAATTCGTTAGATTTTTTCAGTTAATCGTAAGCTCCTAGTCTTACTTTGAAAGTTTTCTAAACAGAAAGTAATGTACGGAAATAATTTAATAGTATCTATAATATTAAATTCATAATCGTGAGTGAAATAAAATCAGGAAGTATCAGGAAGCAAAGAGGAAACCGGCAGGAATCCGGAGGCTAAGGCCGCTGACCTCGCCAAACACGAGTAGTCTCAGCTGGTGTAAGACGATCTATACAACGGGAGGGCAAAGCTAAGTTACGATTCCCCTTTCTCTGGAATCAGAGAAATTGAAGAGACGGACAAGATAAACCCTCCTTACATTCTACCCGGACTCCTCTATCGAACTTTGGCGACAAAGTACGTGTCCGAGGGGATATGAGAATATGACCGCAGCTCTGAGTCTACTCTTAATCAAGGACTAAAAGTTACGAACCCGGAAGATCGAGGTGCACCAGGTGTTAGAGGAGTGAGCCGTAGGGATAACTGAGTGAGTGTACCCTATCTAACAAATACCCTCTGGACCTGGACCCAACGAGTTAATAAAATATTTAGTCGTGAAAATCTCGGAAAACAGGTTATCCTTCTAAGGTCATAAATACTGGACTCAAAATTTGATAACTAACATACGATTTTTGGTTTAGATTCTCGATCCTGGTATTAAAACTAGACGATATATCGAACCCCAATTGAATATCTCGAAAAATAAGGATTTTTATAGAGGTCAAAAATATTGGACTCAAAATTCGATAACTTACATATGATTTTTGGTTTAGATTCCCGTTTCTGGTATTAAAACTAGACGGTATACCGAACCTCAATTGAATATCTCGAAAAATAAGGATTTTTATAGAGGTCAAAAATATTGGATTCAAAATTCGATAACAAACATACGATTTTTGGTTTAGATTTTAGATTCTCGTTTCTGGTATTAAAACTAGACGGTATACCGAACCCCAATTGAATATCTCGAAAAATAAGGATTTTTATAGAGGTCAAAAATATTGGACTCAAAATTCGATAACAAACATACGATTTTTGGTTTAGATCCTCGTTTCTGGTACTAAAACTAGACGGTATATCGAACCCCGACTAAATATCTTGAAAAATAAGGATTTTTTCTAGGGGTCAAAATATTGGACTTGAAATTTGATAACTAATATATGATTTTTAGGGTAGATTCTCGTTACTAGTGTTAAAACTAGAAGGTATATCGAACCCCGACTGAATATCTTGAAAAATAAGGTTTTTTTCTAGAGGTCAAAATATTGGACTCGAAATTTGATAACTAATATATGATTTTTAGGGTAGATTTTCGTTACTAGTGTTCAAACTAGAAGGTATATCGAACCCCGACTGAATATCTTGAAAAATAAGGATTTTTTCTAGAGGTCAAAATATGGGACTGGAAATTTGATAACTAATATATGATTTTTAGGGTAGATTCTCGTTACTAGTGTTAAAACTAGAAGGTATATCGAACCGCGACTGAATATCTTGAAAAATAAGGATTTTTTCTAGAGGTCAAAATATTGGACTCGAAATTTGATAACTAATATAGGATTTTTAGGGTAGATTCTCGTTACTAGTGTTAAAACTAGACGCTATATCGAACCCCGACTGAATATCTTGAAAAATAAGGATTTTTTCTAGAGATTAAAATATTGTGAATTCGAAATTCAACAACCAATATACGATTTTTGAACTAGATTCTCGATACTGATGTTAAAATTAGACGTAAAATCGAACCCTGATCGAATATCTCATAAAACAAGGAGTCTCTTCGAGATCGAAGATATTAAAATCGAAACTCGAAAACTAACAAACGTTTATTGGATTAGATTCAGGTTACTAGTATTAAAATTTTACACTAGATCGAACTAATAATATTTAATTAATAATATACGATTTCCGGTATAGATCTTCGTTACTAGTGCCAAAACTAAAACAATATACCAATCCCCGATTGTATCCCTCGAAAATAAGGATTCTTATAGAGGTCAAAGATAGTAAATTTGAAATTTAACAAATAACATATAACTCGTGGTTTAAATACACACCCATAGTGTAAAAATCAGACAAAATGGTGAACCTCGATTGAATACTTTGACATTGATTCGTGGCCTTAACAAGTTATTGAAAATACCTTGGTAAAAAATAAAATAGGATATTCGTCATATCAGGGCAAAGGACAAACCTCTGTACCTGAAACTAGCCAGGCGATTCTTCGTCTTTATAAACAAACTATCCGGACAGCTAACTACCAGAGAAATAGCAATTAAGTATAGACCGCTCCTTTGTGAAAAGTCTAATGGCCTGCCTGGTAGTACTGAGATACTAATTACCATAGCCTACCGTATAGTTGAAGAGGAACACGTAGCAAACCGCTGATCTGATGTCTCTAACTAAAAGTGCTCAATTATTGCAACCTCCCGGAGCTCTTAGCTAACAAGGGAGTTTGAAATAAACGGAGCAATATTCAAAATTCAATAATCAATTAACTCTATTAGACTAACTACCGTCTGTATTGTGAATTCTAATAAGAGAAATCTAAGCAGATAAATAAAAATCAGAGCGAACGGACCGTTGAGGATTCGCTCAACGTACTTTTCCAAATAAGGAAATTACTACCCGTAATCAACACACAGATGTAAACTTGTATATATATTCTACGTAACCTTTGTCGAAATTCACAAATTTCCAGCAGTTACTAGCCATTGCCCAAATGTAAATTCGAATGCAAACTGGCGCAGTAAAAGCTACAAATATCTGGATTTAGTATAAAAGGTGTATTAATTTATAAATTATATTTAGAATAAATGTGCGAAAATATAAAGGAGAGGCTAGGACTCTACAACTAATTCCGATACATAGGTTAAGTTATAATTACTTCAATCTTTATTAGTAACATAGTAGTTTTCGCAAAAGAGTAATTATAAAATTCTGTAGTTTATACCTCATTTGTCGTAATATAGTGATACTTAGACTTTTATTATTGTAAATTGATATCATACTTAACATGTAATACTTAAAATTACGAGAGGGAAAATAACGTGTTAATATTGACTTATTAATTAAGGAAATAAACGTAAAAGAAACTTGTTAGGCAAGGGACAATACACAACGTATACTTACTCCTCTCCCAAGAACAAGCTCTAGGGAAAGTATTTACGCACGCACAATATCTCCCCTGCTCAGTTTACAAATAGTAAGATAAGATTATACTTGCTTATTTACATAATATACAGTTTAAAATAATATAGATAGTTAAGGCACTACTTAACTTGTATTAATTTACATTCTAAGAAACAGTACTTACTCCGATACGGATAAATTTCATAGGTTAGGTGAGAGACTTTCAACTCTCCTTAGAATTATATCCGGCCTGGATAGTAATCTACTAGGGCAATTCACAAGCCTACTCGAACGTGTGGAATAAACGCAGGTTGTTTACCGCACTCGTACTTATTAAACTATTTGGAATATCTAATAATTAACATTAAGATGTAAATCGCGAGAGGGAACACAACGAAAAATTAAACAATATTTGTTATAAACTAATTTGATAATAAACATAAAGGAAACCTTTATACAAGGAAACATAAATTGTGTTAATTTTTTCCTTCTCCCATACTTGGTAATTTCCAAGCCAATATGGGAGACAAATCGCAGACATTGGACTCTTTTGTCACCCCCATCCCCAGGGGAGAGAAATCAATTGATAACATTAACAGTAGCAGGAAAAGAAAAGATCAGGATGGTATTATAAGG
>JAQQRZ010000114.1:0-12905 GCA_028455615.1 Lasioglossum zephyrum
CTCTCACTATCCCATTCCAGCACCATGAACGTACTCCAACATCCCCCACTAAGACCGTAGACTGGTCACGTATTAATCTGGTTATCAGAGAGGGGGTAAACTGTATTCCCCTCGATTTCCTTCATCTGCCGACACTGAGTTGAACCAACGTAAGCAAACGACGGTACGTCAAAGCGGGGAGGCCAAGCCAGCCAAGGGGTTCATCCCACGTTCCACAATTCGGGCATCATTGGAGAGCAGTCCGTCCTACCATTTATGCCAGAACGAGGAACTAGGAGGAACTTGCTCCTCCGGCGGAGTCCCCCACTCTTACTTCTACTGCGCACACACAACACACGAACGGAACGCTACTCTGCCCGTGTGAGTCTCATGGTGAGTAGTGGTACGTTCGTGTGTAGCGCGTGCGCAGTAGAAGTAAGAGTGGGGGGCCAGCCGGAGGGGCAAATTCCTCCTGGTTCCTCGTTCTGGCATCACTACGTCCTACCGTGATACTAACCCATAGCCTCACTATGACCTGCCGTTGCCCCTACTGTCCTTCTCCAACGCGTTCGCGCGCTACACGCACCAGTGTACCTTTACTATGATAGTAGAGAAAAAGGAAAGTAGGGACAACAGTAGGTCATTATGGGGGTATTAGTACCACGGTTTAGTACCAGGGTACCACGATTTCGGCATCACTGCTGTTTCCTACGCCTGTTGTAGCTCTGAATCGAGAATCTCAGTATCGTATACATCTCTTTCACATATATCGGGACATTACTGTACACACGACAAAACTGACAAGAAGATGCGTGAACTCACGTCCACGGTTCAACGTGAATGTTTTCGTTTATTTTCGTTGCTGTGCAATTAAAGTATGTAGGTAGTGAATGAATATGCTCGATCAGACGCGGCACTTGCTATTATGAAAATCTATTGAAGGTTCGCCGATCTGGAAACCGCGGGAGTTACCTTCGTTAGGAGAGGCCACCACTTTACCACGTAAGGGTAAGTCGGCCAGCGAGTTTGGGGATATGAGCTCATCTCACAGCGCTTCCCGAAAGTCTCTCATAGAAATCAATAATTGTGCTCAACAATCTAGCTATAATAACCATGTTTAATTTAAGTAGTTGTTAACTGGCTAACAAAAAAACTGTAGGGTTAAGTTTAAAAAAAACATCGTGAAATAAACCGATCAATTTATTCGATTATTGTGAAGAGAATTAACGCGCGCGCGTGCCGTTCACGCGGAACACTATTGGCCCCGGAATCATTTTCTTCGGCTCGCCCGAAGCATTAGACGTCGCACGCATACGAGCACACTACATTGAACGTCATCGTTATTTTCACTGTGCAACGAACGATCGATCGTCCACTTATTTTTATTTCGAACGAACAGCATTTTGCTTGTACAACATGTGAGACGGATCGTTTTCAACGAAAAGACATCCTCTTGGCAGGCGGTGTCCTCCAGCTAGAATTTTAAGCAGCTCTCGAGGAAATCAACGATTCGGTTGCTCCCGTTCCTCTCGCGAAAACATTGCTCTTCCTTCCACAGCCGTCTCTAGTTCAGGCCGGAAAATGGTAAAGGCAACGCTGTCTCAGTCCGATTCGAAGAGACGAAGTCGTTCGCGATATATCACAGCAGAGAGGATATGAAAGATTTTACGCCCGGCGTCTTTTCTCCCATCACTCTTATCAGTACAGACAGATACAGAGCATGCTTATATTTAGTACGTTAAAAATGGGTATAGGTTCTGGTTCCATGCTAAACAGAACTCGGTAACATTGTATTTTACACAGTAAATCGTGAATAATCCTATTTATTTTAAAGTATACGTACAACATTTGAAAATATAATATTTTATTTGATGTGGTAACATTTCATGGGCATAAATAGTTTCCTAACGATAAGATACACTGTCTGTTCATTTAAGAAACAATTCTTTGAATTTTTGCCAAAATAAGAAATATTAAAATATTTTACCTTGTAGTCCAGATTGTTAAAATAGAAATATTTTATTTTCGAAATTGTATGTGTTATTCAAAATACTGTTCTAAAATATTGAATAGTATATCAAATATTTATTTCGTCAAATAATGTCCACCTTTGATGCTAAAAACCTATGCTATAAAGAGTATGCTCTTTTTCTGTCGACACTGACAAAAGTGGTGAGAGGAAAATCACTGTTCACGGCCGTCTCTATATGATACTGCGAAAACGCAGTACATAGCTTGATCGAACTGATTTTTTGTCTGTATGCGGTGTTGCCACATATCATGTTCCGGCTTGTACTAGAGACGACTGTATTTTTATTCTCGGCTCGACAAACAATAGTGCGGTCGATCGCGCACCTGTCGAAGCACACCTGCTGCTAATTTATCGCACCCTGATCGCTTATTATACCGATTACTTATCAGTAGACAGCGGATTTAGTAGAAAGAGGATTAAACCTATCAATTGAAAATGATGAATTAATTCGTAGAGTTCGGTATCATCTTTCAGAAGTTTATTATTATCTTCTCAATTTAACGAATAATATTTTATTGTATTATAGTATTTACATTGGTATGAACTATACTGTGCTTATATTGATTATGGTACAATTTTGGTTGTTTAAATAAAAAGTTAACAACTAATGGAAGCACTTAACCCTGAAGTACACGGGTCAAAAGCTCCGTTCGTCGATATTTTTTCTAAACACTCGGAGCTTTTGCATAATGCTAAAACTACTCCTAACAGAACAAGAGTTGATGGAATTGCGAGATCATTTAAAGAAAATTAAAACAGCCCAACTCATGGATCTCACGGACCTCATTCGTGTGTTGAAGGGTTGATGAGAAAACTGAATCTTCCATTGGCTTCCCGTCCCCGTGAAAACGCTTCTGAAAGAACGATCCGCAATCTACTCATTAGTAGACTGCGGATTAAAGTGAGTAAAATTGTTGAGAATTTTTAAAACTTGCAAGAAATACCACTCAACTCAGTGTCTATTTATTGCGATCGATGCTGACCATTTTTATTTCGCATAAAGATCCGCAGTCTACTCGTCAGCTATAACCAAGGTCGACCTAAAAACTCTTTAGCCTTGCGACAACCAGAAAAGCAAAAAAGGAAAATAAACCTATGTCCACACCGAAGCGTCGATGTCACGTATCTCGAAAAAGTCACCGGTTCGTCGAAGAAGAAGGCAACAAGAATTCGCTCGATGTCGCTCCAGTGTGGACGTAGCTTTAAAGACCGTCCGAGTGACGATCCGTGTGCGAGTCGCGTTAGATGTCCATTCTCGAGATTCTATTTTTCACGTTCACTAGTTGTTGTTGCTGTTATTGTTGTCGTTATTGTTGTTGCTGTTGTTGCACCTATTGAAACACATACCGCAACCGGATTCAATCTGACCAGGAACTAACGGCACACGCATCGGCCCCTTCAAACGATTTACAATCGCCTATGATACACTATATACGCAGAGTCGCCAGATCAGGGGAAGGAGCACGAATTGACGGGAGGAAGATGCTCTCTCTCTCTACCGGGACACGTCACGTGACCGGGCGTGGGGTAATAGCGTTGTAGAAGGGGAAGGTAGAGCTAGGACACGATTACTCTCATCTGGCGACTCTGTAAACTCATCATGTTCCTCGCGCGTGCAACGAGGACTTTCGATTCGGTTCTGCTGTAACTATTCCGCATGGACGGCAATGCGCAATTATGGAGTGATCAACTCTGTATATAATGTAAGAATGATATTATTAGGACTATCATTATTATAATTTATGATTGTCATTACCATTATTATTCTCTACTATTTATTATTACGATCATTGCTACGTACTTTATTCCTCGTCGGGTACCATCGCTACGTTTATTATCGTCGTCGCCGTCGTCATTATCCCGATTACGCGAATGCTGTCGCAACGTCTGATACGTTTCGATTACTTTGTTAAATAACACGATGGCAAACAACGCTCCGTTATCGTGTCGAGACTATTCTCGCCTGTTTATTTCGTCGTTGTTTCAATTTCTATCGTCGTCGCTACCCTCTCGAATGGTCAATGACCTGTTTAATTATCGGCACCATCACACCGCTGGCAACGACACACGGCTAACAAAACTAAAACACACACTGACTCCACCATCGGCATCGGCATCGGAATCTACATCGGCAACGGCGTCGTCAATTGTCGCCGGGAAAACACACGAACGAACGAACAAAAAAAGAACAAAAACGCTGTTACTGTTACTGTCGCATGGTTCACGCGTTTACCACACTATTATTGTCTTCGCCGAACGCTATCGTCGATGATATCTCGTCGCAGTCATCCTCATCGTCATCGCCTTCCGTTATCGGCACCGTCACCGATCGTATATAATATATTATCGTCGGCAAGAAACACAGTTTCTCAGATGCTACACATAGAGAGATAATTAAACTATCCGTATAAGAATACAATGACGTCTCGTGACGTGACGTGACGCGACGTAACGTCACGTGAGGTAACGTGACGTGACGTAACGCGACGTGACGCAACGTGACGAGCATAAAAGGAAAAACAAATTTAGCGATCAAACAACAAAGTTTAACGGAGTAAGTCGTATAATATAAATACATATAATATACATATGGAAGTTTAAGAGAATCGTATAACGACTGTATAACGTGTACGTATGACCTGTCTGTGTTTTGGCGTGTGTGTGCTGTGTGCGTCTGCGTGTACATGGAGGTCTGAGACTGTGGAGAGATTGGGAAAAGGGTGAAAGATAGAGAAAGAGAGAGAGAGAGAACGAGAATTGAGAAAAAGGGGAACTGAGAGAAAGGGAATATGCGAGAAAGGTGGATAAAGACGAGAAGTGTACAGGATATTATGTGCTCGAGCTGTGTATGATGCGTGTGCGCGCGCGTATGTGTGCACGTGTCTCTCTGTGCACACACGCACGGTGAAAATTAGATGTATCGGCGCGGGCACGTGTGTAGATAAATTCATATATTTCCGTATATGGATACGTACATGTATACATTTATTGTGCGTCGGGCAGGATGGTTTTCCACATGTGCGCTGTTCCAACGGTGCTCACACCCTTGGTCACGAATATTCTCGTCGCGATAGAAAACTTTATTTTGAACGTTGCTTAAAACAGTATACCGGCGATCAGAATGCTCGTGACCGAGAGACGAGCGGAGACAGAGAGAGAAAGAGAGAAATGTTCACTGCACAGGAAATAGGAGAGAGAGAGAGAGAGAGGTATCACGGGAGAAGCGACAAAAGAGATCCTATTTAATGAAAAAGAGATGAGAGGACTAACCCAGATCCGAGCAGCGAGAAAAACGTCCGTGTGGAATGTCGTCCAGAACAATTGATTAAAAGAACACACACGTTAACACGAAATAAACGATAAACTCGACCCTCGTAACACACATACAGACATACACACACACACCTATTGATGGGTGTATCGCGATAAGTTGACACAATATTAAATCATTAATGCTTGTAAATTAGAGAAACAGAAAGTACGTCTATACTTATAGAGAAATATCTACAGCAAACAATAACAAAAAAATAAAATAAAATGAATAATGTATACGCATGTACGTATACAGTACATGTAGAGTGAAGGATGAAGACTGTTATCTGACAATTTAAGGGGCGATCGTCGTCGTCGTCTTTCCGTTTACGTTCGTTACGGTCGATCCAGCGCGCTCCTTTCATTCTGTCGCGAGCATGTAAATAATATTAAACAAAACGAAGAAGAAGATGAGGAAAAACGAATTTCTTCCGTTCTGTGCACATTATCGTTTCTTCAGCACGTGTACTCCGAATACTCGAGAGAGAGAGAGAGAGAGAGAGAAAGAGAATGAGAGAAAGAGAATGAGAGAGATTGATCGAGAGAGAGATAGAGAAAAAGAAGTGATAGCGATACCTTGGTATATACATCGGTTCGCGTTTCTTTTGCGTGCACGCACGTGCACAATGTATCCTTGAATGTTCAAATAACAGTTTGAAACCACTATTGGTATAATAATAAGCATACGTGTATTATACTAAGGATACACATCAGTCTAGGATCGTGTGTACGAAAGCGTATGCGTGTGCATGCGTTGGTGCGCGCGTACGTGCGTGCGTGTGTGCGCGTCCGTATGTTCGTATGTATGTCTGTCTGTTTGCCTGTCTGTCTGCTTGTCTGTCTGCCTATCTGTGTATGTGTGTGCTTACGTTCATGCGCGCCTGCATACACACGTATACATTCCTATATGGTACGACATGTGCAATCAAAACGTCGGATTCTTCTCGAAATTATTTTCTCTACTGTTACAGCGCAGAACAGAGACGCGAAATTGTTGTATCTCGGACCTTGTTGCTCGATTCTATAGTTTCAGGAACATCGACGATCGCTATCCAGTTATGTTTCACGATTTCTTTATCGAGACTGATCGAGATCCCTTTGTGCGCGTGAAGGTTTATTTAGTTTAGCCAGATCGAAGGACATCTAAAAATGTCCTTGTCATAAAATGTTCGCTGTTTCTATATACCTGCAAAGTGAATTGTTGACCTTTTTCATTGTATTATAACAGTGAGGTGCTTGGCCCGAAAGGCTCAACGTAATAATGTAGTAGGTCGTTGAATTCGTTTATTATCGTCAGCTGTAACATTATAAAATCGAAACCCTATTGCCACATTAAAAAAGTCAAAATGGCTGGATGAAAAAGCAGTAAGAAATTATTTTACACGTTAATTATGGTGAAATGATATAATTTATTATTGTAACACTAAATATGTAGATCACGTAGCTGTTCACTAAATAATTATACTATTACTTATTATTGCTATTAAATAATATTATTTTTATATTTTTCTGCGTGTTCACCACTACTTTTATTTCAAGATGGTAAGAAACTGAACGATCCAGCACGTTCAGAACCTCCGCCGGAGTTGTTTGACGAATTGTTTCCCCGCACAATTTGTCGGGTCCCATGGAAATCACTGACACAAATTTCACCGACTCCAGATTTGACCGACAACGCCTTTAACTGAAAACGAATTTGATCGACAACGATTTTGAACTTCAACGAATCAACCGGCTACGAATCTAAAATCGCTGGCGGTCAAACTCGTCGGTCAAAGTCGTTTGCAGTTAAAGACGTTGGCGACCAAAGTTATTGTCGGTAAAAACCGTGTCAGGGAAATGTGTGTCGGTGATTTCCATGGGACCCCAATTTGTCAAATAATATTCTTTTCTTTGTGACTATAGTAATTAATAAATTGTTATTTTATTTTATGACGTTTAAATTCCTTAACAACGTATTCGCCACCTATTGACACGACAAATTCTGAAAAGTTCTAGTTAATAGCTTTTTATATAAATACAGCATGTTATATTCTGCTGATGCTGGAGCCGGCCCGGACACCGGAAAAATTCTGTTGAGATCAGAACAGATATTCGAAAAACTGTGACTGTCCGATTTGGCTAAACTAAATGGACCTTTATTCAGTCTCGGCTCGATTTTAGGGTCAGAGTCGTCAGATGAGGAGAAGGAGCACGAATCTAGAGGAAACAGTTACCCCCTCTCTACCAGTATCGCGTTACGTGACCAAACCGCAGTGGATGCGTGGGAGCAGTTGGCGCACTCAGAATTTAATATTGGCTTTTTCCTTTTTTGCAAAAATATTTTTTAACCGTAGCCAGAGCTATTATTACACGATTTTACATGTTAAACGTTTTCTGCTCCAAGCTCGGGGCTCGTAGCATTTGCTACTTTTGCTATATAGCTAATCCGGCCCTGCACATTAGAAGCAGCTATTCTACGGTTTAACTAATTTTCCAGTGTTCTATTTCCATTGCCTTGGTGGGGGGGGGGAGTAAGACCCCCTGAGTGCGCCACTGCTTGGGGAGAGTAGCGTCGTGGAAAGGGAAGATAGCGAGGGACACTAAATCTGGCGACACTGGCAGTGATCGATGGAAACGACACGATCGGACTATTTAGCGTAGGTTAAATCACTCTCCTTTCCAAGCTTCCCTCAAGCCGAATGTTCTTTCTCACTTTTGTTACGTACATGCATGTAGATACATATATACGATAATCTCGATACACGCATTCTATGATTGTTTCGCAAATTTTATTAGAAATCTATGAAACAGTACCGCCGGTAAGTGTAGACTGCGGATTCTTATGTTTCTTAATCCTTGCTGCATTAATTGCAAGACATAGGAGCTGGATAGACATTGTTTTCCTTGTTAAATAATTCTAATGACACAAATACGATACAATACTATTTTCGATTTGTTAAAAATATGTTTACTGCTTCGCATTTGATCTGCCTATTTGTCGTCATGAATATTATAAATATGATATATGATGAATATATATATAAAATATATGCATAAAATCCGCAGTCAAGTAATGTATCTATTGGCGCGATTATAACCGATAACGTCCAGCTTCCTTCCTTTCGCAGACACGTCAGACTCGCATGCATGTGCATACATACACGTATCCGTCTAAAGTGAGAACAGGGACGCCAGTCGAATCGAGTGAGAGTAATTGATAATCTACGTATGTATGTATGTATAGAAATAGTAGAACGAGTATACTAATGGTAGTACGATTAAATGATAAACACTCGCTGTTACAGTAGAATTGATTCCTAGATCGAACCGATCGTTTCGTTTCCAGGAGTTCAGAAAATCGAGACGAACAAAATTCTGCATTCTACACGTGCAATCACACGTACCCATACACACACACACGCATACACACATGGACATCGATCGCGTTCACGCAAGACAAACACACCACACACACAAGCATGCAAGCACGCACGCACGCGTGCGTCTATGAGGGTACGAAGCTACGTATGCATGTAAGAGGATGTCGGTCGATGTTTGACAGCGAAAGATAAAGAAATAATGAAATACTTATTTATTAATTACCGTAGACGTCCTGTGTGCAGATCGAAGAATTTACGAAGGTCCTTCTGTTGCTCGTATTATTGCATTGTCGCTTTCATATATGTACATACATATATATTGCATATGTATAGGTGTATATGTATATATCCATATATGATCGGATAAAAATTACGTCGAGACGCGCCTTCGAGCAGAGTTCCGATTGTTTCCTTCGCCCCGGAGAATCTCTTCGAGAGAGTCTCTTTGTTTTACACGAAAAGAAAAGAGAAAAAAAAGAGAAAACGTAAATGAAATTTCACGTGTGATTTCATCGTATCGTTCGTTCGACGCGAAACGCGATTGTGATTTTACTACAACCACGTGCAATGAACATTTATTTACGAGACACACTTTTCCCACGTTCCCTCAGAAATCTTCGGATATACAATTCGACGTGTATCGATACACGGTTCACATTATGTGTGTATTTCTATTCAGGACTCGTGACAATCAAAGGCAACATTTTCTTATGGAGAAGGAATGAATGACCAACAACTAAAACATAATGATAATACTAATAATAATCGTAAGAGCAGTAATAAATCGATTCACAAATGGAAATAGCAGTGTCGACAAACGTGCGGGAAAGAACAGGGACGAATAAGAGACACGGGATTTTTGGTGATCGAGACAACTGTCGGAACTGCTGAGAGAATATCTGAGGATATTCCAATACCTAATTACGTTCTCGTGATCCGGTTATGCTCATTCGTTGCACTAGCGTATACATTTACTGCATAGCCGGGGAACTGGCGGTCCATGTGCCGTACACTGTTTCTTTCCCTTGTTTTCAGTGCCTACGAATGGCATCCTATGAATTAAATAGTGTGCGGCCCATGGGCCACCGCGCCACTTCTCCCATTACGGAAATAAAAGCTATTAGAAGTGATACCGAAGAGTAGGAAACCAGAAAACTAATGGTGGACGTTGCGCAGCGACTTCGAGGAACAAGTTCCCCGGCTCTGATTTATACTGTATATACGCTCGGATTTTATTTCGTTCCTTGATAATTTATGGAAAGATACCACTCTCTTTGATCTCGATGATTTTCTAATGTATTCTAATCAAGGTAATCGTACCGACTGTAGGTGTTTTGCTTGACAAGTGTCATTTGTTAAATAGTTATTGATGGGACAATTATATAAAAAATATTTATATAATTATATAAATATTATATATTAATATTATATATTATTTTATTTATATATTTTTTATATTGGTGAAGTGTACAAATGAGGATCTAGCTCAACTATTTTTACTTTCTGAGATATTCGCAAAAATATATTTCACTCTATAAACAATACTTTCAGTGTTTCTCGTACGGTTGTATTTTTTAATTTGTTTATATAAAGAGTTATTGATGGGACAAATGGTGAAGTGTACAAATGAGGATCTGGCTCAATTATTTGTACTTTCTGAGATATTGGATAAAATATGTATATTTGATTCTATACTTTCAGTGTTTCTGTTCTGTATGTATTTTGTAATTTGTTTATACTTTCTTGTGGATACATCTTGCATTAAATATCTCACACGATATTAAATACATACAAAATATAGAACGATCATAGCAGGATATTTGCGACAATATTCTTCCATATGATCGGAAAGAATTTCTGAAAATTTATTATTAAAAAGTTTACTAGGTTTTGATGAAAAGTTAAATGTTTTTTCCAAAGCAATGGAAGCTGTACATCCAGTAACAACATCAATAATATAAATTATTTGCATTATTGTAAATGATTAAGGAAAGAAAGAACGCTTTATTTGGCTTCTGTTTTTCACAATTGATGCAAAACATTTGTATTTGAATCCTTAATTAGTATGTTTTTCACAATTGATGCAAAACATTTGTATTTGAATCCTTAATTAGTATGTTTTTCAGAAATGTGACTGATATACAGAGGTCCTAGCAAACCTCAAATAGAAAGCATAAATACCGTTATACTAGATGCACTTGATTGCAATTTATGAAATAATAGAGAAATTAATTGGACAATTTAATTTTGCGCGTTCGGATTCATGGGTGATCCGAGTATACCCAGACCTGAGCACTTGGGAAATTACATTATTTGAATTATCATTGAAACTAACATGTTATTTTAATTTATAATTGTTTCCAAACCTCGAGTTGATAAGCTTGATTAAATATTAGAAGATTGTTGAGACGATGGGGTGGTATGTTTTCGCAAATATTTGACGGATCTTTTCTACAATTTGTAACCGCTCAGTCGATGGTAGAAGCGAACATGTTCCTGAGGATTTGGTAGAAGTACGCGCGCGAACGATCGGGGAATTCCGATTTCTTGAGACCTGCTCGAAAAAACACTCTGCCTCGGAGACGTATCTCTCGATAGTTGGCCTAGTAGTATCGAGTTTCATATTTTTCTCCCGATGACAGTAAATCGTCGAACGATTTATCATCTATTATACGATTATTGACAGTCTCCACAAATTTTATTGATATAAACTTTATCGCTACCGTTGAACGTAATATACTTAAATAATTATAATGACGATACCTTCGGTAGAATTACGGGCACCAGATTAAACGAAGTAAATATTGCTGGTCAGATGAATATGAAATGAAATGAAAATTATAGGGGTATGGGGGAGGAAAGATTGGGACAAGAGAGAGAGAGAGAGCTTGATCGAGAGAAAGAGAGAGTGAAAGGGAGAACGAAAGAATCGGGAGAGATAGAAAAGAGAGAAAGTGAGAGAAAATGCGGATATTTGTGCGAAAGAAAGAGTGAACGAGAGAAAAAGAGAGAGAGGGAGAGAGAGAAAATGGGAGAGAGAGAAAGAAGAGGAAGAAAATGGAGCAACCCATTCGAGTGTCCCGTGAATACGAAGTTTTTAGATGGTTGATAGAATTATTATAGATCGTAAGGGGAAATATAGTATATGACTATGGAGCAGGATTCGCCGGGATGGGGTCGCGTTATAACGAAACAAAGATAGGATAAAATAAGAATGTAACAAGTCTTTCCACATTACTTTGTTTCTTTCCTTTGCTGTACAACACAATCTTTGCGTGACGAATCGGAAAAATGGAAACTAATTCACGTGCGAACGCATACGCCGCGATACGAACTGCGTATTGTTTACGTTTTCATCTACTATTGTGTAATTAGAGATTAGAAATGAACATTATAATTACAATCATTCTTGTATTTATTACTATTATTGTTCCTCGGTTACGCGAAAACGTTCGAGAGTGATCCATTTGTACAATCATTGAGTCATTAAAATATGATTATCCAGTAGGATCGCTTATTTATTATTAAGACTGCGGATCTTTATGCAAAATGAAAATGTTTTTCATTGATTGTGGGAAGCAGGAATAACATAAAAATTGATTTCATCCCTTAACGACTTTGTTACATTAAAAGCAACATTACAAAATTCTTGAATTTTTTCAATCTCTTACTGCTTTATATATCACCACCCAATCAATTTCTTCATAAATGCATAAAGATCCGCAATCTATTTATTACCTTCCCATCAGGCACGCTGTTGTCCACCAAATACAGAGGGTCATCGAATTGAATGAAAACAACTGATTCGGAGTTTGGTAATAAAAGGAATTAATATTGTGCTGATAATTATGTCACAGTGCCACACGCAACGTGGTTGCTCATCGTACTATATCAGTGTTGACACGCGACACAATAGCAACAATATGTTGAATTTTAATCGAGTGCACTTGGCCATGTTGCGAATAGTTTTTCTATTTTTTTTTTTTGATATTGGATAAATCTCTTGCCGAATTTTAAATGCTACACACAGATTCTGAATTAGTATTATTATTATATTAGTATTATTATACGTAAATTTCTTGTGAACTAACCAACAATAATAATTGTAAACCCAACGTTGAATATTCGTCGATAAATTGTCATTTTTCGTCATAGACCAGCGGTGTCCAACGCGGAAAACACGGAATGTTACCAGGGGAAGTGCCAAAAAATTTTAACCC
>JAQQRZ010000115.1:0-12858 GCA_028455615.1 Lasioglossum zephyrum
TTTCCGTTTTCCGTTTTCCGTTTTCCGTTTTCCGTTTTCCGTTTTCCTTTTTCCATTTTCCTTTTTCTTTTTTCCGTTTTCCTCTTCCGTTTGCCTTTTTCCGTTTTCTGTTTTCCTTTTTACCGTTTTCTATTTGTTTGGTTCCGTTTTGGCTCGGTTCTGTTTTTCTCGGTGTTCCGTTTGCCGTTTCTCGTTCTCTCTCCCCCCTTTGTTGGCCGACTGCAAGCTAGCTGAAAGTAAATTCATATGAAATTAAACTCTACTACGCATTGATATCGAATAATAACGTGCAGCTATTAGCTCGACATTATCCTTTATTCGCAAGATACTGGAAGCTCTTGCGAATAGAGGACAATGCCAATTCACCACGAGGAGGTTGCTACACAAGAGACCCCTCCAAGACCTAATCACAACTGGTTCTATTCGTATGATTTTTCCATTAATAGTTCAAATTCCGGATTACAGCTGCAATGCAAAAATTATACGATCAGAATGAGTTGTGGTTAGGTTGTGGAGGGGGTGGAGAGGGTTAGCCGTCAGACCGGCCGGCGACCCGATCATACATACGAAAATCCAGGAATAGTATTTTAAAATTGAAAGCTCGCCCTATATATGTATGACTAGAATGAGACCCTGGTTTCTCTGTCATCCTCACAGAGGAAAAGTTTGTTTTTAGAAGCAAACTTTAAACTAACATCGTGCTGGGACGGGCTTACGTTACCACGGAGCGTACGGAAATACGAAAAATTCAATACAGTATTAGCGATAGTTTTTTGCGAATATCTCGAAAACTAAATTCGAGCGGTGGTAATATGTATAGGTAAAAGTTGTTTAAAACGTAGAAATCTATAACATATTTAAATTTCATCAAAATCTGAGTGGAAACCAAACTTCTAAATAATTATTACCGTCAGAATTCTTTCCTCCGTACGCCAGGTGCAAGACTCTCTTTCAACTATGCATAATTATTGTTAAATGACAAAAAAATGAAACAAGTATCCCTTATTTTGGATCAAAGATCACACACCCGAATTTACATTAAAACTAGTAGGGCCTGCAGCTATTAATGTTTTTTTATTTTGTGTGTGACTCTCCACGAGCCACACAAAGAACTTCCCGATTCGTTAGTTGCAGTATATTATTACCATTATTTATTTAGTGTACGTTTTAAGATTATTATACGTTTTCAGGGAAATTCAATAGTTTTCTACTTATCAAAATGTTTGCTATATGGCCTCGCATTAAACCAACATCGTAGGCTCGTTGCTCGCTTGGTTCCTTGTTATAGCATACTAATGTTGCAAAATAAATTGTCTTAATTAATTTTTCGCAAACGATGCAACTCCTCATTATCCGGGTTTGCAGTATTGATCTTGGTTTTCTTCAATACTGTTAATTTAAATTGTCCCAAAATATATAAACCGCTCAATTTTGAAACTCTGCTCAGTGCTACATACAACATTTGTAAATTTGGGATAATTTTCGATTATTGTAAGCGGAACATCAGCATTAGTTGCATGAATAAAAAAAATGAATTAAAAGAAAATTTTTAAAATTTTTAAAAATAAATATAAATTTCTTAAATAATTTTTTAGGTAATTACGTTTGTTTCTTCGGTGGAAAATTTCCGTCCTCTCGTGTAAATTGCATTCTTGAATGAACTTCTTTCGAAAAAAAACTAAAAAACTACTGGACCAAAGTGGACCAAAATCTAATCAGCTCTAAGTTACAGCGGGGCACATCGATTGCATCATTCATCATTCTGATCGCATTGTTACTTTTCAGAAAACGTTAACGAAAAATTTGATAACATACAAACGGACATACGCACACATACACACACACAAACATTTTGATAAAAATAGTCTAAAATGACTCCAATGACCATGAAACGTGAAGATCTACTAAAAAATCGATTTTCGATTTTCGGGGTCATTACAGTAACTTCCCTATAAAATCGGGAAGTTAATTAACTAGCAATAGATACGAGAAACTGCAGAAAAACGTCATATTTTTATTATATTATCTAAACAAAAAACGTTTGTTAAAATTTTCTTGCACGACTATATTTTCCATTAGAAAACACACAATGAAAAAAATCGAATTTTTTCGACCACTGGTTTCCGAGATATCTTAAAAAATATGGTTTTGACCCCCAACTTCGAGGGCTGTTTTCACCCCTTCAGAATGGATGGTTGCCGATAAAAAAACACGTTTCGGTACAAAATCGGTTTGTATCAACTGAATATGTTCCCTTGTTAGTGGAAGGTGTTTCGTTTTTGTTTCTGGTCTTAAGAAAGAGATCCACGGATCTGAAGATACCATTATCATGAAAAAAACATCTTGATTCGTTGTGAAACGAGAAAATTTCCAAGAATGACGCATACGTAATATTTTTAATCTTCATTTCGGCACTCTTGAGTCTCTTCTGACAGCGAACCAACTGGGAAAACTACGTTATCAATTATGCTTGCTCCGTGAATCAGGATTTTGTGCACGGTTGCAGACACGAAATACCATGGATACAATGATACAGCTACCATAGCTGTTTCTTTTGCGTACGTTCCAAATTTATAGGAATCAATTGCAAAATTGCAGCAAATGACTTCTAATATTACAGCCAGCCTCTCAATTAAAGTTTGATCAACTTTAGTGATTTCGACTGTGTCTGTCGGATTTGCAAAAAACCTACGCGAAGTATTGCCATCGTTTGTAGATCCAGTACCATGTCTAACTATATCAACTTTGATACCTATCCTCTCCATAAAATCTTTTCGTACCCGTTTCTTCGTTTCTTTTTTAATTATTTGCGTTTCGTCTGTAACTCTCCATTGCTTGAAATTTAAATTGTGCAAAGTAGACATGTCTAATCTAAATGCGTCTACGTTCAAATGTTTCTTTTCAATTTGCGGGAGGTTATTCATTTCTGAAGGTGTGGAACCACAAATAATACAGTTGCTCGCTGAGGCTGAGGATGTGTCGGTTACAAATTTCGCCACTTTTCCAACGATCATGGTAAAATACAACACATGTCGCACCTCAAAGAAATACCCTTTCCCATTCACTTCTGTATCACGAAGGTTTGCTATTTCATTTTCTACGCGATTTTTTCCCGTATAAGATCTGGAGACTCTTTCTTAAATTGAAATTTCAAAGCCCTACAATATCGTGTCGAAGATGGTCGAGCATTTTTCCAAAGATAAACTAATTTGTTATAGTCTAATGTCATATGTAAAGGTACAATGGACGTTAAAAATATATGTGAATCAGAAACACTCATATTTCCATCAGAAAATTGTTGCTCAGGGTGGTTTCTCAAGATAAAAGTCTGCTTTATCACGTGGTGTAGTTCAATTTTCCGCTGGACCCTTATTTTTTCTGATAAATTAAACAATATCAGCGGAAAACGGTGCAAAAGTTGTGCCTCTCCGTCTTTAATGATTGTTTAAACATGTTTAAACAAGTTTAAACTTCGCGTCGTGAATTCCGTGACGCGATTCAATTGGGCTTACACCCTGCGAAAATAAGTTTCACTTGAAAATGCACCGTGGCCGAATGTTCAAGAACGCCACGCGATCGAGAACCTTCTCGACCCCTAGTAACGCGTTGTGGATAGGGTTAGCAATAATGCTAACCGGTAATATATCCACAACCCTAAATACCGATAACACATAACGCAGAGCGCTCACTTTAGCTGTGCCTGTGGGAGAGCACGAAGTAAAACCACGGCCACCCATAGATTAGGCAGGGTACGAAGCAATAAGCAATGCTATCGGACGCCCAGCAGCCCAGGAGAGGACAGGGGTTGCGTCTGGACGCCTCCCTGGAAAAATGGGAGGGGGCGGCCACGAAGGCCGTCCGCCGGTCGAGAGGAAAGAACAGGGTAGCTTCCTGGCCGCCTGAAACGTAGGGTCGCTTGATTTCTTTGCACGTCGCGGAGTGGACGGACGGCTATGAAGGCCGACCGCCAAGCGGATGGGAGAATTCAGGTGAATCCGAGTACATAGTCGTCGTTTCCTCATTGTCAGAAGCAAAGAACGGTTCAGATAAACCGGACGCTCGATGGGGAAAACTCTCTTTCGCAAAATTGTTCCTTTTTCACGTTGCTAACCTTCTTCAAAGGTTTATTGTAATATTCTTGAAACAAACTCCTAATGTACGAAACTAAGTTCAAATATATTCTGTGTCCAGATACCTTCCTATTCCTGACTAGCGAGTTAATCCTATCCAAACCACATCCTACAGTACTTTCAATACACTTATATTAGATTTTTCAAAAAATAACGCTGCAGAAAAGGTACAGCATGACATAACGACAGAAATTAAATGATCTGCTATGAATATAACAATAAAAAATCATGTCTTCGTAATAAAAAATTATGGCTTTTCAGTAATGCTTCGAACAATAAATTTGCTTCGTCAAGCATTAATTTTTATAGTAGAAACTTCTACGACAGATCGAACATTTAAATAAATATATTAGAAATCGTCATCGGCATGGCATAGTAAACTATTCATTTCCAAATAAATATTTCACCCAAGATAATGAAAAATAAATGTAACGACCAACGGTGATAATCAAATATTGACACAACACTGGATTTATAAGGTCGCTAAAAATATTTTCCTTATAGAAAACATCTAAATTATTTTTGCAACGGGATATAGTGTACGGATGGTTCAATAGGTAATAATAATAATAATAGTATATACATACATACATACATACATACATACATACATACATACATACATATATATATATATATATATATATATATATATATATATATATTACATATATGTATTGTATGTGTATATATTATTAATATTAGTTATTGAACTATTTATACATATATATTTCAATTAATCATTAAGAGATATGATCTTAAAATTGATGGCGATGAGAAAACGATTTACAAGAATTTCATTAGAACAGGTTTTGAAGTTGCCTCTAAAATTCTTTACCGTTCAAGGTCATTCTAAGGTGATAATTTCGCAGGTGGTTATCTTAATGTCAGTCATAAGAGGGCATAATGAATGCATAATTAGAGTGCAAAAATCCCCGATGACCTTCGAATAGTCTTCAATGTGACCTTGATTCTGTGTGTGATTAATTAATTTAAGATGTTTATTATAAGCGACACATATCCTGTGCATTGTTAAGCATAGACTTGCTCTGTAGTTTAAATATTGAATGAAAGTGTCAATGAACGTAATCGGCAAGGGTCAAGGCCTACGTCAGGGTCAATCCAGGCTAAACCGATTACTTTCTCACGGATAAATTGTTGGAACAACCCTCTGCAGTCATAAATTTCTATTTTCAAAATTATTCAATTTATCCATGTTACAATTTTAATCGTCTTGGTACACAACGTTTGACATTGCAAATAATTCGAAATCTAGTACAGTAGGACCTCGATTAACCGGCATGATCGGGAGACAAACAGCCCGGATAAATTACGGCCCGATGAATAATCGAGACCCGAGCAGAGGTGGGTATTATTTGGCGAAACAAATATTTCTAATATTATTTAATATTTTAGACTTTATTTTGCTTAATGAAAATAGTATTTTAAATAAGATATACAATTCCGAAAATAAAATATTTCTATTTTAACAATCGGAACCACAAAATAAAATATTTCTATTTAAATAATCTGAAACACAATATGATGAATGAATATTGTATTCTTTGCGTCATTATACATAATACTTTCAGAAATCGCATTACTTATAGGTAATTTAATATTTCTTATCTTAGCAATAATTTAAAGAAAAAATGGTACTTAATATAAGAAACTATATCATTTGCCACATTTTCGTTTTATTTAATAATAACTCTTTTTACTCATAAATATATTATGAATGCGAACCATTATTTTCAGCAATAATATTTAAAATTGAAATTGAAAATAAAGACAAAGTCCAAATATTTTTAATATTCTTCAAATAAAATACAATTTTAAAAAATTACTGCTTCAAATATATTATTTCATTTTCAACAAATATCTGATTCAAATAAAATATTTTATTTTCAAAATTATACACATACTTAAAAATAAATAGGATTATTTATCATTTACTATTTAAAGTACTATTTTCCCCAGCTCTGGACCGAAGGGACATAATTAAAATGTACATTATATTCCAAAATATCTTCTTCATTCTTCAATATTTGTTTATAATCGGGATCCAGTTTATCGAGGTCCTCTACTGTAGACATCACAGAAAAGTTTAGGTACATTTCTTTATTCAAAATTCAATAAAACGGCGCGAAAAAATCGTTGACAAATTCTTCATACATCATTAGAAAGGGGAGAGTCTAATCTTCCAGTTAATTGTTAGTTTTAATGATAAACCAAATTTGTTGATGTGACTGGAGTCATATGAATTTAACATATTCTCGGAGTCCCTTCTTCAAAAGAGTAACCGAGAACTGTGAAAGTAGACACTTTACGCTTTGAAATGAGTGCAGAAGCTAAACAGTGACGTAAAGTTAAGTAAATAAAAAGTTGTTGCTTCTGTTGAAGCAAAATAGAAATTGATTTCCTCCTCTAATAATGCTAATGAGTTTGAAACAATGTACAGATAATTAACTTCCCGATTTTATAGGGAAGTTACTGTAATTTTATTTTAAATCGTTTAAATTGCTCCAAATGTTTATGTTTTATCTATTGATTTAAGCTATTGATTAGAAACTTAATAGAAGATAAATATAAACCAGATTAAAAGAATTAATCCAATGAATTGTCCAATGAATCGCATTATTGCAAAATCATGCACTATTTATAATCGTATTGATTGTTTCATTGAATCTTTACATAATTTTAAAATGCAACTACACAAGATTATATGATAATACCATATCGATTGTACCATTATTATTATTATTTTTTGTGCATGTCCCTACTTTGTTATTAGACGAGTAGTCTTGTATCTTTCTCTTTTTTTATTGTAAACACTTATGTAAAAGGGTTTCAATCAGTCTATAATAAACAATAATAGCAATTAGAGGCCGTGAATATATTAAATTCATTCTGTTAAAATGACAAATGAAATAATGGAATTTCTATTTGGCTCCTGTTGAAACGGATAGAAATCATTTTTATTTTGCATGAACAGATATCTGCTTTCTATTTATAACAGTTCTTCTATAGACAATTTCTCTTTCCTTGAATTTTCTGGTTTTACCGAGGAAAATCGTGACAAAATCCGTACGCAAGATCGCCCAATTATTAGACTAATTACGAGTAAGGTCGAGCCGAGAAGAGATGGGTCCTTGTGACTCAGATCAGAGTGGGATGAGTCCTCCGACCGGGTGGGGACCATTTCTATATAATCGATGGTGAAGGTGCCCGTCTCTTCATATCCTATCAGTGACCACGTCTCTTTCGCTGTCGGGCTCGTCCTCCGATTCGTACGTGCTCGTTCCGGGATAATCAAACGAAAACCGAGGAACAAGTGAGATAAGGTGAGTGATCGACTAAACATACTGGCGATCAGTGCTTCGATTCGCATGATCCTTTGAGCGTTGCGTTATTACTATAATCCTGATCCTATGCGCAAGAACGGACCGAAGAGTGTTTCCCCACGAGAAAGTGAAACGGGCCATTCTTGATCGTTGAATCACACCTTTTGAAATTATTGTTATTGCAGAACCTGCAATTGTATTTTGAAAATTAATCTTTGATAGAATAAATCCCTTGAATTGTCTTCCGTACTGTTCTGCATCGCTGTCGCGTTGTTCTTCTTTAGAAACTATTATTTCGAATGTACAATTACATTGTTCATCATTTTATTTTTGCTAAAAAAAATTCCTTGTACCGTTTCGCTGAGCATTATCCTGTATTTTGAACTTGTATTTTGTAACACGATAAGGAAACGATTTATCGACGTATTTTATGCAGCCGTACATTTTGAATAGAAATTTTCGAGGTTCCACTTTGATTTATTTTATTTTAACTTCCGTGCATTTTCTTGTATTAGTATTGTAAGCTTTGTTCTCCGTTCAGGACTAATACACTAAATGTACAATAGAACGAGTGAATTGTAGTCTACAAAAATTTATTTGTTAACATATCTAAAGTTTCTCAAAATTTTTAAAGAAATGTTAATGGTTTCACTTTCTTTTATTGTAACTTTCATACATGTTCTAATGAGGCTGTTGTATGCTTCTCATTTACATTTAATTTACTGATTAATTTCAATTCTGATTGTTTGGTTAAATTTCATTTAAAGTGACTGATTTAATTAGAAGATTGTTGAACTCGTCGCTGACTAACTTTAACAACTATTACACAATAAGATGGACGTTCCTCTCGTCGTCTTTTAATTAGAAGAAACCCATGCTCCCTCGAAACCCATTTACGAACCTAATCAACTACATAAGGCAGCCAGAGATCGTTAACACTGCCATAAAAAAATGGAGATGACTTGAAATGACAGTGCTCACAGGAATCCGTAATTCGTTTCGAGACGTCCGATGCTTTCGTCTCTGTCCGGAAAAAAGTGCCACGAAAGTTCGTTGCAGTGACACTCCCTAAGAGAAACTCCCATTGACTTAAGGAAACTGACAATGAGCCTAGGAGTCACTATTTTATCTTCTTCTACCGTTATTCACAGCCTCGGCTCTCACCGATTTTTTTCCTGATTATCTGAAAACTATCGTGTACAGTATTTTTTTCGTCCTCTTTGACGATTCTTGTGCAACTGAATGTAGAGAAAGACAAAGGAAAAGTACATCCTCGACCATTTTGTGATTAATTGGTTTTCTGGAAAAGAAATCATGAAACTATTTTTGTAGCTTATGTATGGTGCGGTTCTTTATGCAAAATGAACATTTTCTACCTGAATTGCAACAAACTAAAGTGGAATAGAAATTATTATTATTATTGTTGTTGTTGTTGTTGTTATTTAATATATTGTAGATCGACTGAAGCCCTTTTAAGCAAGTCTTTACAATAACAAAAAAAGAAGAAGACACAATACTACCCGTCTAATAACAAAGAGGGGACATGCACAAAAAAAATAATAATGGTACAATCGATATGGTATTACCATGTAATCCTCCGTAGTTGCATTTGAAAATTTTGTAAAGATTCAATGAAAAAATCAATACGATTATAAATAGCGCATTTTCTTTCTTAATATGTTTAACAGACTGAAATCAATATAACAGCATTCTTTAAATTCTTCTAATGTTTTTAGTATTTTTAATTACACCTACTCCTGCATAGCTTGTACATTATTTACGCTGCCGTCTACAAGTATTTGACTACTTGGCGGAAACGAATCTAAAAGCTTATAAATCAACGTTATATATTATCATGTTAAGGATTTTACCAGTAAATAGATGAAAGTTATTAAATAATTCGTTCATCAATATATCCACCTCGCTGGGCAATCACAGCGTTTACAATTCGAGACATTCTAGCAACAAACTTTTTAAATGTTTCTTCCTGAAAATAGTAAACAGATAGACTCGATCAGTTTTCGTTCAATTTTTCTTATTGTCGTTTTATTCGCAATGATTGATGTTGAATATTATCCCAAGACAAAAACATCTGTAAACAGGAACCAAATTCCTATGGCCGTAAAAAGTTGTGAGATCAAAGAAAATACGGCCAAGTTCGTTAGCTTAGAAATAAGTACCTCTTGCAATACTGAAAAAAAAGCGTTTGTAAAAATTAGTTTGAATGAACGCTATTTAATTCTTAAAGAGTTACACGGTGGGCTAAATTATTGAAATTTGGCCGCTAAAAATAAGGTATTTCTAAGCTAACGAATTTGGCCGTATTTTCTTTGATCTCGCAACTTTTTATGGCCATAGGAACTTGGCTCCTGTTTACAGGATGTTTTTCTTGAGATTTCATGAAATGATTTCATTGCTTGTTTTTTTTTATCAGTATTTGTTGCGACTTCAAAGCTAATGAAACGTATACTTATCTATGTTATGCTGCTATGTTCCATCGTACGTACCTATTTCGTAATGTTTTTTTCAATACAACATACAACCCCTTTAAGGTGTAAAATTTCAAAATTTGATAATTATTCTTTTGTGTGTTTGTTATGGTGGACCTATGTACCAAATTTCAAGCTTGTAGGTCAATGGAAAGTACCCAAAAGGTTTTGATGATCTGTCGGTCAGGCAGTCAGTGAGAAAAGCGATTTTTGTGGTACTATATCGCGGAACCTACTAATATTGGAAGATTAATGTTTTGTCAATATTGAGACATGATAGCCTAGCATTGAACAAGTGTACGAAATTACATCTCTCCATCTGCCTCTAGTGCCGAGTTATAAGCCTCTAAAAAACAGCTAAGAAACGGTTGTATCGTGTAAAAGGGGGTAGTGTGAGAACTTGGCTGGCGCACTACCGTGCACCTAGATGTGTATATATACTTCTATATTTTTCTCTCAGAATTGGACATTTCGATATTAAACTGTAGCTTGAGAGGACACTGTTTCCGACACTACAAGAAAATAATTTTGTATATAGATTTTTATCTCGTGGTATACGCGACAGTAAGCATTTACAAGTCGTCATTATACATATGTCCTAAAGCTATCAATACAAGCAGCATAGCCACTTTTAGCCGTTTATGTTCTTTTTAAAGCTGCTGGACGTAATTATAGATATCATAGATGTCCCAAAGTACAACGAAAGTTCAAGATTATTAAATATTCTAGTAGAACGGAGTTGCTTTCGTCACAACTATATCTAGACGAATATTTGTAAAGTATTACTGTCTTATCCCTAATTTCAAACGTAAAATTCGCATGATACAGTATCACACCATTGGGTACAGTGACTCCCACTAATATTCGGACGGTCTTAAAAAGACGATAACTTTTTTAATATTCTACTATACGGTTTGAACTTTTGTTAGGAGCTAGACTAAGTAGTTTGCTACAGGATGTGAAAAACGATTTTGTCAAAAATTGCAATTAATCGAAATTGTCGAAAAAAAAGATAGTAAAAGTTGTATTTTCGAACTTTTTTGTGTGGGCCTATATTGAAAATTTTAAAACTACGTTTTGTAGATCTGTGTCAATTATATATGCATTGTGAGAGTTTCATTGAAATCGGTTGATGCGGTAGGCATTGAAAAGATGCAAGAATGAATGCTTAGATTTGAACTGCAGTTATAGGTCGAAAATCGTGACAATCTGCAATTTTTACCATCTTCAAACGTTCGTAGCTCATTGCAACGTCGGTCGATTTTGACGGAATTTTTTCAGAATATGTGTAATTGACACGGATCTACAAAACGTAGTTTTTAAATTTTCAATATAGGCCCACACAAAAAAGTTGTAAAATGCAACTTTTACTACTTTTTCTACAATACCGATCAATTGCAATTTTTGACAATTTTTTTTCACATCCTGTAGCAAAGTAATTGCTCTAACTTCCCAAAAAAGTTCAAATCGTATGATACAGTATTAAAAAAGTAATCATGCTGTCAAGAGTGTCCGAATATTAGTGGGAGTACTTGGGAGCAAGCACTGTACTTCGAATGTTGTTTTTTTTCGATTATCTTAATTTCTCAGTTTTTTTTATAGAATGCACTCTTTTGATTTTTAGCTAATTTTTATGGTCGCCAATTGTAAGTCGCCGCTCAGTGATTAGAATGGAAAAATCCGTGCATACCATGCACCTAGAACTATATTACTAATTATTACTTCTATATGAGTGTATAAACGAAACACTGTGGCAAAAGTTACATTGGGGTGCCGTATTTTTTAAATATATTTATGTATATTTTCGATAAACTGCACAATCACAAATATTTTCAGGACTATGTGTATAGGACTAGGAAAAATTATTTTATACTTTTTAGTCCGTTTTAAAAAACGTGGTATTTTTAAGAAATTTATTTTAATATTGCATTGTCATCCAGTTGTGAACTATGTTTAAAGTTTCAAGTTTCTAGCTCAACGGGATTTAAAATCAATTGCAACATTTGTACCGAACAGACAGACAAGAAAGCGAGCTAATAAAAATGTGATAATAAGAAGGCACTTTTAGTTTTTCCCGAATTTTCCATTTTTCCGAGCAACTTTTCCAATTTTTCTTCCCCTTAAACCTTATTCGGACTATTACGAGTCTTTTTTAAAAAAATAGTCAAATCGGTCCAACGCTTATCAACCAACAGAATTCGATTTTCATTTATACAATAGACAATAGATAGATATATGTGTAGCTTATATTATTATGTTTGAAATTTCGTCCTCCGATTTTTCGTATGAATGCACAAAATCCACAGTCTATCGTTGTCGGGTGTTCTTGTGCACGATAGAAACTTGGCAAATTTGTTGCAGATGATGTTGGTGCCACTGGCCGTGGTGCTTCTCGCGACTGTCGCGTTCGCAGAACCCGCCATCAACGAAATTCGGCCACAAAGCAACAGGCCAGGAAGATTCCTCTCACTGCCAATTCCGCAAAAATGTGCAAACCGTAAGTAGACTTTTCGTTTTCACATTCCAACCACTGTTCTCTTGTGTTTACACGAGGCTACCGGATAAAATCAACAACCATTGAAACACTTTTCCGCGCGAACATCATTTCTCACACAACACTTGAATGCATAAATCGAACAAGTATTAGCGAAGCAAATTCTCGGACGCCTCTATGTTGCCTCCAGGTCTCTTCCTGGTTCCTGAATGGGTTTAGCAGACAAAGAATGGTGAATCGGCCCCAGCCTGGATTTTTATTGAAATTATGTGGAAAACATTGGTTTTAGGTTGAAAGAGAGATGAACCGCCAAAATTTCAAGTCTCTACCCCTTCATATAAGGATTATATGAGGGTAAATACCCTTAACTATATCATTTTTTTTCTCGGTTGTTAATTAAG
>JAQQRZ010000116.1:0-12839 GCA_028455615.1 Lasioglossum zephyrum
GCGAGCATTCACGGAATCATGTTTCACTTGGAGATAAAATATATTTTTACTTTGCGCCGTAGCAAATTAATTGCGACGAGTATTCCGAGAAGAAAAGGGCTTTCAAACAACGTTAACGAAGAAGGTGGCAGGAACGCCAGCAGGTACTGTCATTTAAACGCTCTTCCAGCTTGGTCTGGCGTTCGCCCTATAAACTTCTATAACGGGACCGGCGCATTTTTCTCCGACTTTTCCCATGGAGAAACAATGGCAATTAATGAGCCCGCCGGTAAATGTCAGATGATTATCGGACCGGGCGTTATATCGAGAGAGGCAGTGTTGAAAGCCCGATCGGCCGGGAAGACGTCGAAACGCCGAATCAGCGATGTTTTATTCAGCTCGCGGAAGGAAAAGCTGCCGTAATTACCGGCAGGAACCCCGATGGAAACGAGACACAAAATAATGCCACGGTGTCCCGTATTTCACTGGTGGAAGCGTCGCGGCAGACACGCGATGTGTCAATAATGAGAGTCATTAACGTTCGCGCGTGACGTCGCACGCGATGCTTGGAACGATCGGGACGACGATCGGCAGTGAGTAATGAACGAAAACTACGCGGCTGTCATTGTCCACGCGAACGAATTCACCAGCACGTACGAAAATTTCTATTCCCCTAGTCCACTTTCAATCATTCCCTAGTCTCCCCTCACCGCACCTTAAGTAAAACAAATTCTTATACTTTTTGTTGGAGTGTACAACGAAATGCACGAAACACAGGGAGGAGCAAAGTTCAAACTCAATGTAGCAATAATAAAGTGTCACATTGTGTCATGTGCGAACAGTTTTAATTCATAACTGATACACGTTGATTCCAGATTTGATCCCTCAACCTCATCCTTCCAACACTCTTTAAGTTCACTTTAAACAACCAGTAAATAAATACGTCCACGATCCACCTACAGCGTATTGCATTATTCAAGAATCATAAAAGTGACAGCCTGACCGAAATTCCCACAGAAACGAAATATTTCAAAAGTGTCGTGGTAATTAATCATCGACAAGGATTGGCTGTGCCATGCGCAAAGCGTCATAAATTCAACGACTGCTCCATCAACTTCCTTCGATTCGGTCGATCGACCGATACGGAGGAGTTCCGGAATGTATTCGTGCTCCGGAGATGCTTTATCAGCCCCAGACGGAACGCTATCCAGAATTTCCACGATGTAAACGCTCCATTCGAACGGGTTCCTTCGTCTCTTTCTATCTGTTCCACTCTGTCCCACTCTGTCCTACTCCTCTCTTTTTTCCTCGGCTTTCCCGGGCTGTTTTCACCGCGGCGACCAGACCGCCTCCGTGTCGAAGCGAAAGTGCAATCCTGCCCCCTCGCTCCTCCACCGTCCTGGTGCAGTTTTCGCGCGAAGGAAACTGCGACTTACGAGTTTTCCACGTCCCCGGGAAAACGCGGTGCTTTAGTTACAAACACTTGTTCCGAGTGAGCGCGCGCAAACGGCTCGAGTGGTCGAAGATGAAATGGCCCCGACCGCTTCCGGTTCAACGTAAACGGTCTTCGAGAAGTTGCGAGAGCATTGCAAGCAATTGTCAAAGCGGATCGGGCTCGGCCAACAAACGATAGGCAGTGAACATTGCCGAAGGTAGCCTGTGATTGGCGAGAAAAGTATTATCTTATCTTAACATTATCTTATCTGTTTGTGGCTTGCACACGTCTTGCTTGCCGTGTCTTCTACAATCGGGCATTCGAAGCTCTTATTGATACAGGGTCACTGAAAATGTCAGGGTTTTCCTCGGAAAGAAATATACCATAGTGTAATTTTTCCATACATGTTTCTCTCGTCTACTTTATCGTAAACCAAACTGCAGTTATAATCTTCTATCTTGGAAACTGTTCGTTGCATAGAATTGAATATTTATAGTACAATCTAGAAGGCTCGATACATTCTAATAAATGTTTTTCTTTTACGGCTACGATATGTCAACTGTAATTACACGTTTTACCTGGAACAGATTACCAACTATCCGAAACTCATGCGTTATTCATTAAGATCATTGCGTAAAACGCAGTCACCCTTAGTTCTATAAAAACTTTCTTCATGATTCCAATTATTCAATTGGCCGAAGGTTAATTCTCCGAGTATCCTTTAGCCGGAGGTTCGTCTTTGTGAACGTAACTTTTAATCGTTTCCCTTTTACTCGGATTTACTTGGTTCGACATATAAATTGGTGCTAAGGTATTACAAGCGCAAACACTTTCGAACGGGCGCAAAGGCGCTTTTATTACCAAGAATTTCTCATTAACTCTTTGCATGTTCTATTCATGCCTCAGTCTACTGATTCACTGTTAACCAGTTTCCCATCCGCGGACGTAAAATTAGAATTGGTAATGCGCCGGGCGCTTTTGTTCAACTCGCGTCCGTTTTCCGAGCGTAACCAGTCTGGCTCGAGTCCCACGTAAGAACGGCTACAATGTTGCAAAGTTTATCGCAAAGTGACGATGCGACGCGACGCGAGGCTAAGGGAAAAAGCGAAAACGGTATGCAGAGGGAGGAAGGGGAGGGCGACCGAGAACTCTTGAACGCGATAAAATACCCCGTCGGAATGCGAGAAACCAGGTCTCCTCGTTCGGTTTGCTCGGTTACCGGTAACGCTACCCGCAAAACGATCACCACGGAATGAAAATCTCACCCGTTATTTGATTGGATGTCGCGTGTTCCGCGAGATTACAAGCTCGGCTCGTTTTCCGACTACGCGTGTTCGACGCAGATGCGTAATCGAAACTGTGCCAACGCGATATCTTCCTGGATTGCTAATCGTCGATGAACCATAAAATGAAACACAGTCGAAAGAAGCAGTGGTTTTTGCTCGGTGCAGTTAGTAGAGTAGAAACTGGAGTATCCGGTCTCCAAGCAGAGAGCTGTTTTAATCAAATCATTTGGTAATCGCGGCTTTTGACCCTATATTTTTTATTCTCGAGATAGAGAAAATACCCTTTGCGGAAAATGAGAAGTGATACATTATTTATACGCCCTGTACAGTTTTGAGAATTATATAATTAATACCGCAGAGCGGACACACGTACCAGTGATTTATTATTTTGCGTACCGTTAGTGTCGGCCAGTTTAAACAACAAATTAAACATCAAATCATTTGGTAATCGCGGTATTGACCCTATATTTTTTATTCTCGAGATAGAGAAAATACCCTTCGCGGAAAATGAGCAGTGATATATTATTTATACGTCCTGTACATTTTTGAGAATGATATAATTAATACCGCAAAGCGGACACACGTACCAGTGGATTATTATTAATACCGTTAGTGCCGGCCAGTTTAAACAACAAAGTAAACATCAAATCATTTGGTAATCGCGCTTTTGACTCTCTATTTTTTATTCTTGAGATAAAGTAAATACCCTTCGCGGAAAATAAGAAGTGATACATTATTTATACGCCCTGTACATTTTTGAGAATGATATAATTAATACCGCAGAGCGGACACACGTACCAGTAGATTATTATTTTGCGTACCGTTAGTGCCGGCCAATTTAAACAACTCGAGCTCGCAATCGGTGGAGTACTCTACAGAACGCTCTCCCAAGGATTCTCGAAACTTTGCCGCAGCGATGAAAAATTATTACACGGACGCGGGCATTTAAATTTCATTGTGGGAGATTTATTCAGGCGATCGGGGGGAACGAAAAATTCTCTTTTCAAGAATACGTTGAATAGAAACGGAGGTAGCTATTTGCGAGCCATAAAGCAGACGTAACAAGGAGAGCAACAAGGAGAGGCCGATTCCTCGCCGCTCGGATCGCAGTTAATGTCGTTGCTGCCCATTGGAGGTACGCGGCTGCTAGCTAGCCGGTGCTACAAATCGACATTATTTCGAGAATTGGCCGGCGGCCAGCTGCGTTTCCGCGGATCGGTATTTTAATAAGCTCGTCACCGTCGTTACCCGGCATTTCCGAGCGGGAAACCGTATTTCCTCTAAACGGCCATGTCTAGTTGACAATCTGATAAAGAAACGTTTGAAAAATTTTTCTCTAGAGGAAACTAATTGGAAAAATCTTTAAACTCGTCCGAATAATAACGTCTCGTGCAGCGACATTAGGAGAACCACTTTTGTAAGGAAGAGTTGTCCCTCTTTAAGCATGTCTGCTTAATAAAGGTACACAGCACGACTATTTTATTTTAACACTTTTGTAAAGGAGAGTTGTCACTCTTTAAGCATGTCTGATTAATAAAGGCATACAGCACGACTATTTTATTTTAACACATTTGTAAGGGAGAGTTGTCACTCTTTAAGCATGTCTGCTTGATAAAGGCATACAGCACGACTATTTTATTTTAACACTTTTGTAAGGGAGAGTTGTCACTCTTGAAGCATGCGTGCTCAATAAAGGTACACAGCACGACTATTTTATTTTAACACTTTTGTAAGAGAGAGTTGTCACTCTTTAAGCATATCTGCTTAATAAAGGTGTACAGCACGACTATTTTATTAAGGGGCGTAAATCACTCTTCAATGAAGTCGTAGAGTAGCGAGGTCGTTCGGGTTCTTCCTCGAACGAGTTCCGATTGTAATTTGAGAGCGAACGATCGTGCCTCGGTAACCGGGCCCGTTCATTAGTCGGCCGTTTACGGCTCTGCAAACGTAATTCCGTTTACGGCTTTGCTAAAGGTAACTATTGCGATTAAAGAAACAATAAGTGCGTACCTATGTACGCAAAATTATACTGCGGAGGTGAGCCGTCGGTTAACGGGTTGCCCTGGACATTATTCTCTGCGATTGGATCCGTTTCCATGGGAAACGAATCTGAAGTACTGTGGCATGTGCCATCTACAAGGGGACCCAGTTGTCGAACAACACGCGAGATGAATTTATTTCCTTTTTCCCCCGGACAGATCTGCTATGGACTCTTACAGACAGTATATAAAATAAAATCGAAGATTGTAGTCTGTACACAAGCTACAAGCGAATGTCTTTCCCTGATTAATTTTACCGTCACAATTGAAACTTCAGAGACCATGCCAACTATAATTTCTGTGTATCTGCTATTTTACCTCACAAAAATTGAAAGTAAATGCAGGTTCTTCTATTATCCTTTCACTGCACGAGTATTTTAATTGGGATGAAAAAATTGATAGAAGGTCAGTTTTTGTGTGTTTATTTAAGGTAAAAATATTTAAAAAAATTAAAACAACATTTTCGCTGCACGAGTTTTTTAATTGGAATGAAAAAATTGAAGGAAGGTCAGTTTTTGTGTGTTTATTTGAGGGAAAAATATTTTAAAATATTAAAACAACATTTTTAGATAAGTAAATATTTACATGGTAAGAAATCACATTATTTGTAAGTAAGGGTTAATAGAATTTTAGAAAGGTCCCAGTCGTGATGCTTCGTAATCTAAGTAAACCGTGTACCCACTTAAAGGTTAAGAAGTAAAGTGTTGGAGTTTTCGCTACACCATTAAGCGAGGTTGTAAATATTAGGATCAGTGGAAAGAGCCGTCAACGGTCAGACACAAAGGACCATAATTTGAAGCAGCGATTGTCGAATGAAACGGCGCGGCGAGTCGCCGACATTGAAATTGCACGTCTCGTTTGAGTTGACACGTTAAATTCCCCGAGAAATAATTAAGCGATAATGCCACTAGGATATACGTAATTAATCGGGTCAATTAACGGGGTACGAAACGTGTTTACGGTGATGTGAAACGTTAAAAGGCTTCCAGCCCTCGTATATCAGGTTTACGGTGCTTCGAGGTTCAGATGTCTCCGACGAAGCAGAAGTTGGAACTTTTCCCTTCTGTGTACGTTGCCCGTTTCTTTTCAGGAAGCACGGAAAATCAACCCCGGATTCCGGGGATGTCCTCTCTCCACCCTCCTGGCTTTTCGCTTGCTCCAACAGATCCGTGGGGGAACTCAGGGGTGAAAAATATAGATTCACGAGAGCTGGCACGCGGCTCGAATAGAGCCAATCTGTTTTATCGCGGACGTTAACAATTCTGCCACGGGTCCGTGCACGGTTCCGTCGAAGAATTTGTCCCGTTTGAGGCATTCATTAATCTGCCCGCTACGTATCCTTATGCAGTTCCAACGCCGAAATGTTTGAAAAGAAAATGGTCGAATGTAAAGTTTACATTTCAATGTATTCAAACTTGCGGGAAATGTAAGTTCATTTCATTTTAGATGCTTAAGATATTTTTATGCAACTAGGATTTTGTGTGGACATCTTTTGTATCGAAGAGTTTTTTTTTCCAAGATCTAAGTGGTATTTGCAGATCTAGCGTGTAACACTGTTTCCAACCCATTATTTTCAGTTCCAGTATTCAGGGTGTTTTCCAACCCATGACTATGAGTGATTGACTGAAACTATCGACTAAATCGATAGTAACCAACTACTATTTTCAGTCGACTGGTTTTTTAATCTATCAGCTAAATTCAGTTAACTGAATCAGTCGCCGAGTTGAATTTTAACGAGCGAGAGAGTTTTGAATAGATTTTACTCGATTTACTATCAAATACATTCACTCATTAACTCTCATTCAGGATATCGAATAATTCACTGAATAATCATAAATAGCAATTACTATACTAGAAATATTATACAATTATTAAATAACAATACTTATACATTGCATTTATGGGAATAAAATTTTAATCATAACCTAAAGAAAAAGTAGTATTTTATAATTATATCTATCAATAACAGATATTTTTTAGTTCATTAACGCTTTGCTTTTATATTGCATTATTATTAAAGGACAAATAATAATTTGTGAAAGATCTAGACGTAACCTCTAAAACAAAATTTCAGTCGACTAAATATTCGATAGTATGTAGCAACTAAATAGTAATTAGTCGATGGTGCCTATCACTATGGCTACTAAAGAAATAAGGGTAATAACAAATCGGTCTTGTTGAATTTTTAATGTACTCTGAACGCCGAATCCCGACGGTTCCCGGTAAATCTCGGCGAATTTTCAATGCCCCGTTTAAAATCCTGGCCGTCGGTGTCGTTAAATTAGACGGAACCTCGGATAAGTCTGCAGTTAATTTTCTTGGGGCTACACCGGGGCAGGAGGAAAGCGCGGGAAAATCCGATATTTCGGTATGAGCCGTCGTAACGTTCGGGGTTTATACGGCGAGCGAAGGCGATCGTAGAAAGCGGCGGCGCTTGCATCAGGCAGTTCCGCCGTTGTTGAAATTTATGGATAACCTCGATCGTCACGATCGCCGAGATGGATATTTTCCAATATTAATAAACGTTCGCCTCGGCGAAGTGCTCGACGTAATATAGCGCTTATTCGGTACATTATTAGCCGGGCCGCGTGTGTACGTACGGCACGGGGCCATCTGTGCGCACGCATACTCGAGCAACACGGCCGAAAGAGGCTTCCGGGTTGTCATTATGCATACCCACGACCCCTTCAGTAATTTTGCAACCAGCCACTTGCCCACGAAAACGACGAGGCATTCGGATCAAAGCTACCGTGCCGACGGACGTCGAATTAGCTGATACGAATTGATGAACTGTAAAGCCGTCGCTCGTGTACGTCGTTACAGAGCTTTCAATCTTTCTTATTAGCAGATGAAGCATTTCGATGTTTACCGTCGACGTTTATTTACGAGATCCGACGCTGTCAATTCCGGAGAAACCCCGAGTGATAAACGTACCATCATTGTACTTTAATAAGACAGCGTATTATCTGCTTGAAGGAAAACGTCACTAATTAAAAATCCTTTGTCCTCAAAGGATATTGATTTTCTGTCTGATACAATTTTTACAAACTTTACGCGCGTCCTACGCTTCGTTAATCCTATTGAAATACAAGTAAATAATCCCAGCTATATCAGAATGAGATTCGACAGAAAAGGCTTCGTTAAAACAACAAAATTACACTTGAATCGTTCTCATCAGGAGTTCCCGTCAGAAAATCGCACAAGGCCGATCCGTTTCGAGCGACCCTCGCCCTTCGCTCGAAATAACGCCCATAAAATAATTCCGCTAATACGGTGCAACGAGGCGGAAGACGAACCGCGGCGGTAACGGCCGCAACTCCCGGAGACGTTTGAAATAAAAAAAATGAGGAGAGTCCCGAGCCCGTTGATTACGTTTCGATTATCGGGGTTATTTATTGGCTATTCATAAAATTCACGAGACCGCGCGGACTGGAAGCGGACGGGAAGAGACGGCGCATCGAATTGACGAGCCGACGATAATGGAATTGCTGCAGCAATGTCACCGCGCGATTTTCCACGTGATTCCACTTCCCCGTGATTCGCATTCTCGCCCTATAATACTCTTCGCTCCCTGCCAGACGTACACGCTACCGCCGTCCCTGTGTCGAGCTTGCAAAAGGAAAAAGGATGAAAAAAAAGGGTATGAAATAGCCCGGTGAATTCGATCAGCGGTTTTGATCCTCGGAACTTTCCGCCGACATGGAAATTCCGGGAAAGGGACGAGTCGCGCGTTAATTGAAGTTTCAACGGGAGACTGTCGGATGAGTTATCGTCGAGTGCGACGGAATTCATGGGAGTTTATGTCCAGGTAAAGACACTATAGACTGAAGTGTCTATAAAACTTAATTGATACGCATGAAGCAAAGTTTCCGCGATGATCGACGAAAATGAAGTCTGTAATAGTCCGTAAACTGGTTATAGCGTTCTCTCTGTGCCTCGATTATTGTCTGTAGTCATCCCCACTGCTCTGCGAAGCTTCTGAGGAAATAACTTTTCCTTTCTTTCGATCGTCAGTTATTTATAAATGTTGGAATGTTATTGGCGCTCTCTCTCTCTGGTACGATCATTCTTGACAATAGTTAAACTATTTTGCAAATTTACATAAAATATTTCGACGTTTCGATCCCCATTTGGATCATTTTCAAGAAATTTATTTCATTGTAATTACGTCTGTAAGAATTCGTTTCTAATTAATACATGGTTGTTAGACCAAATGCAGAAAAAGAAAACAATACCTTAAAAACCCAATAAGCAGAGAAAGAAAAAAGAAAGAATATAAACAATTATAATTGTATGAATACTCACTTGCTTAATACAAATTAGTTATTAGTTTAAATTCTTTAGAATAAGTGAGAACGCATGTTTGGAAATTGTAAGGAAATCCGCGAGGTCCAGGCGCGAGCTCGAATTGGTTATGTTAGTTACGCTTGTTAAAAAAATTAAACAATTATTTTAACAGGATGGGGGATGAATGCAGCATAACTAAGGAACCGAAAGTACAGCTGGAAAGTAATTTAACGATTATTGATATGTAGGAAAATTAATTATGATGAACAGAATCAAATTATTGTTTTTTTTTAGAATGTGTTAGTAAATAAACAAATATATATTACATGTGTTACATTCATTTGGCTGTATACACCAATCGTTAACTAACTTTCCATCCCGATTGTAGATACCTCGCCGATAATGATTTCAATCAGACTATATTTTCAGCAGTTAATTAATTTCCAGCTCGCGAATTAATTCTTTCCTTTTGCCCCAGCGGCACGTCGGAAGCACGCGATCCGCTGGGAACGTAATTATTTGACGATAAATTATTGATCAGTGTCAGCAACGTATCCAATTTTAACAGTATTTATACGGCAACTTCTGCCTACCAACCACGCCGCGTAATTATTTTCAACCGAATTTAATTCATCGACGCTCCCGCGTCCCGCGTAAAACACTGTTAACTATGTTTAATGAACGCCGCGCGACGAACAACGTTGACGGCTTATTACTCGGTCACAGAGAGTCAGGTGTAATTTAACGTCGACGGAACGCTGTCAATACACCGCGCCGTGCTGGTGTAAAATTACTCTGTGTCGCGAATTATAATACGTAAATATTGTGTTTGCGATGTAATTGCAGTCGAACCGGCGGACAATTGTACACGGGCGCACAGGCCCGGCTAAATAAGCAATCGAGGTAGTTGCAAAAATAGAACCCGTCCGCGAAACTGTTTACCGGGCCGGGAAAGCGTTTCAAAATTTTTGCACAGATACGACGATTTGACACTGATAAACGAAACAATTCTCCGATTGGACAGACATAAATAAATTCCTGATTTCTCGTAGTTCCTTCATGCAACACAGTGTCTATGTTCTGAAAAATTTTCTGCATCATGTACCAATAACCTTATTTTTTTAATAATTTTAAAAATATGAAATTTTATCAATCCTCCTGTTTTAGATGGTAGCAACATATTCTTGCCATAAATGAACAAAACCCACGTTTGCTCGTATATATAGTACATAAACTAAAGGGATAAATATATTGGTTTCAATTTTTTTCTCTTTATGAAGATATGTTTCTATATACAAAAATTATTTTTTTATTTCGCACCTGAGGCAAATAGTTTTTGTGTTATGAGGATGACCGAGAAGATTGGTAAATACAGTTTCAGTTTCAGTGTCATTCGACAGGTAAAAACGTGCCTTCCTTGATTTAATAATATATATTAAAGTGAAAAATGATTTGTGAATGTTTATTTCGAATGCCTAACCCAATAAAATAATTGGCAAAACTTTCAAAGCGATGCAAAATAAGAAAAGCACCTTTCTCGGCATTCTCGAGTGACTCGGAGACGTCGGAAAGGAGAAGCAAACGGCTAAGTCGATCGCGGAAAGAAGTGAATTGCACGGATCTCTTAAAGATGGAGGCAAATGAAAAACTTATACAGCCTGGATAATCCTTTCCCGGCGTTCCCATCGGTTCGCCGTGAAAGAGTTGTTCGATTCGCCGTGGGAGATTAGCCAATAAGACGCCGGCGCCAAATAAACAATTAAACGAAGTGCGAAGTGGAGTCTTTGGCGGAGAAAACAGGTCTTATGGGAGTGACTGAAGGCTGTCCGTCCGCGAGGGGAATGAAAAATTTATACAGAAATTTCATCGTCCGTATAATCCGCGGTCTCTCCGTCAGCTCTTCCGAAAGGGGAGATTGCGAAAAGAAGAGGCCCGTCCAGTTCGATAGAAGAGATTATCCGATAAAATCGCTGACTCGGCCGAGCAAATAGGAACATAGAGAGAAAGAGGGAGAGAGAGAGGAAGGGAAAGGAAGAGCGAGAGAGAGAGGGGCCAGCAGACGGCTTCTATAAGCAGTTCGGCGTCGGGCACGCTCGTTCAGGCTTCGAGGAGGTGGTAAGAGGCTGTGTGTAAGATCGATGAAGCCACTTTGACGCCGACACGGATGACACGCTTCTACACGGGATATTGCAAATACCCGTGCACTCTCTCGCGCACTCTCAGCCGTCGACAAACTTTTACGAGCGTCGCCGAGCCGAGCCGAGAGGATGTATCGAGTTAATCGGTACCGTCTAGGCGCGTAAAATAAAGATCTCCGACCGTACGATTTGTATTAAACTTGTAAGAGGATATAAATATGCCGCGAACGCGGGGATAAAATTGTTGACGGAAACGCTCCATCGATTCTGCGAAGACGACGGGATCTGTCCGGAACGTGAACCGAACGATCAAACCCGTCGACGTTCCGCGCACCGATGTTTACGACTGCAAAGATTCCATCGGCTACGCGAAACGAATTCCTAATGGACGATTTCATGGTCACCGTAATCTTATATTTTTCTCTATATTTTTTATTCCCGAGATAGAGAAAATACCCTTCGCGGAAAATGAGAAGCGATACATTATTTATACGCCCTGTACATTTTTGAGAATGATATAATTAATACTGCAGAGCGGACACACGTACCAGTGATTTATTATTTTGCGTACCGTTAGTGCTGGTCAGTTTAAACAACAAATTAAACATCAAATCATTTGGTAATCGCGCTTTTGACCTTATATTTTTTATTCTCGAGATAGAGAAAATACCCTTTGCGGAAAATGAGAAGTGATACATTATTTATACACCCTGTACATTTTTGAGAATGATATAATTAATACCGATAAAATTGTTGACAGAAATCGACGATCCTACGTCGACGTTCCGCGCACCGATGTTTACGACTGCAAAGATTCCATCGGCTACGCGAAACGAATTCCTAATGGACGATTTCATGGTCACCGTAATCTTATAAAATTTATAGACATTGGACGAGTGCGGAAGATTGTTGAAAATTAAATATACTGATTCTAAATGTGGAATGTTGAGCATAAATGAGAAGCTTTGCCGGTGAAATGTGAAACATTTGGAACGATAGTTGATAATTACACGGAGTAACAGGAGAGAGAGAATCGCGCTGGTGTTTGCATGAAGTATGCAGAAGATCGTAACGAAACGATGGGAAAATTTAATCTCTGCCGGGCACGATAGCGGAAGTCGAAGGTCTGGGGTGCGTGCGCTATTAATTGCAGGCGAGCGCTTAATGATCCACGAACTGCAAACGTTTCCGCGCGTTCCGGAGCAAACGGTGGAAAGGCGAGGTCCCTCGACGTTGCCTCGATCTCGGTTTCGGGAAATTTCAGTCGGGGCAAACAGGAAGCGTTTGTATACGGCTGGTTCGTTTCGAGACGCTGCGAAGGTCGGAGCTAATTGGTCCGCCAACCTTGCCGGTGTTTGCAGTTTGCTTGGTTTCTGGGACACCGACCATGATGGAAAACCGTACAGATCGAATTAAGCCCGAAATCGCACCCAACTATTACTCGGAGGCCGCGCGGGCGATACTCCAGTTAATTTAACTTATTTATAGGCGAGTCGCTCGCCCGGCCCGCAACCCGCCCTGCTCGAAACTGCCGCGCCGATTTTCAACGCGACCGAACGCCGAGTTTCACAAATCCGTGATTTAATCGGTCCCCATTATCTCGCTTGTTCGGAGAATCATTTCGCCGTGTCCGATCATTGATGCTGTCTCTGCGCGCTCGCCGATCGATCATAAC